>LNAC01000675.1:666849-744625 GCA_002007465.1 Ailurus styani | reverse complement strand
AAAACAAACTGAGGGTTACTGGGGGGTGGGAGGGTAGGGATAGGGTGGATGGGTTATGGACATTGGGGAGGGTTTGTGCTTTGGTGAATGCTGTGAAAGATGTAAGCCTGATGATTCACAGACCTGCACCCCTTGGGCAAAGAATAAAAATAAAATTAAAAAAAAATAAAGTGTCATATTCAGCATCAGATGATGAGGTTAAAAAAAAGAATCTGAAATCTGAGTTGCACTGGGGAAGGGAGAGGTGAGAGTTACTCTTGTATCATTTTTCAAGTCTCATTTTCTAACAGCTTATATTTGGTATTTTATTTTTCTTGTACATTAACCTTGTTTACTGGTAAATTTGATACATTCACTTATTTATAGATTGTCCTTTCTGCGATAGGTTTTCTTAGTACTGGTGTTTGTTTTTCCTTAAATAGAAGAATTCATCAGTGAAACTAACTGTATCTGGAGATTCTTCTGTGGAAAGATTTTTAAATGAAAGATATAGTGTCTTTAATAGCTACAGCTTTATTTGGATTTTCTTTTATTTGGTTTCTTCCTGTATCAGTTGTGGTAAGCCTTATATATCTAGGGGTTTGTCCATTTCATTTTTTTTTTTAAGATTTTATTTATTTGAGAGAGTGAGCAACAGAGAAAGAGAGAGCATGCATTGGGGCAGGGCGGCGGGTGGGTGGTGGGGAGCAGAGGGAGAAGCAGATTCCCTGGTGAGCAGGTAGCCTGACACTGTTCTGCTGGATCCTAGGACCCTGGGATAATGACCTGAGCCAAAGGCAGGCGCTTAACCAACTGAACCACCAAGGTGCCCCTGTCCATTTCATCTAAACTTTCCAATTTATTGGTATAAAGTTGTTCTAATATTCCATTAGTGTCTCTTTGATGTCTGCAGGCCTTATAGTGAGTCAGTCTTCATTTTAATTTTTGTTATTGGTAATCTGTGCCTTTTTTCATTTTTCTTGATTAGCCTTGGCTAAATAAAGGATCATCAATTTTATTACTCTTGAAGGGAAATCCCTCGATGTCAGTCTCTCTTTCCTAGGCCTCCCCTCTTCAGGGTCTCTGCTATTTAAGGCCAGGCTGCTTCTGTAGGCACTGACTCCTGTGTTTTCTCTCCATCTCCATGAGATTACTGGCTTCTCTGCCTGTAACATGTGTTCTCTGCCTGACTTTTCAGCATTACCCAACCCCCGCCCCCAACCCACTACAACTCCTACCACGCTAAGAATCATCATTTCCTTGAGAGGAAAAGAGACAAAGAATACTGGACTCACATCAGTAGGTGTCCCTTTTCTTTGAAATCTTGGCCCTTCAGATCCTGGCTATTTTGACAGGTCTATCTCTGATATATTTAAACAGATGACTTAAACTTCGTACCTATAACTTCATACCCAATAGCTATCACCCTCCAAATCCATACCCAACCCTCCCAATCTGTAGGCAATCATTACTTTCTGTGTTTATAGATTTGTTTTTTCTAGGCATTTCATATCAATGGAATCATAATATGTAGTCTTCTATGACCAGCTTCTTTCACTTAGCATGCCTTGGCAAATGGTCAGAATCTTTTCTAAGTTTGAATCAGCTTTCAACATTTTATTCTTTGTGTTTCCAATGTTGTGAAGTATCTTTGAGAGTTCCTTTAACTTGTTTTTGTGTTTGTATTTTTGTGGGTTTTTTGTTGTTGTTTGTTTGTTTGTTCGTTTGTTTGTTTTTTGCCAGTGTCACTTCTGGTATGTCCTCATGTTTTTGTCATAGCCACTTTCATACTGGAGAGCATCATAACTACCTGCCTTAACTAATCCTTGCAATCCGGATTCAAATTTCACAGCAGCATCCTTGTTTATGCTAGCCACTTAATCAGATTGTTTAACATTAATCAGTTTATGCCAACATCTGAAACCATGGAACCAATCTTTACTGGCAATAGAAGGTTCTTTTTTGGTCTCCCTATAATTACATTTTTCTTTCAGTATGGTAGCTAATGTTAACACTTTGGTTTGAATGCTAATTGAACCGATTTGAATTATCTTTTATTGCTGCCTTCAGTCCAAAGGAGATGTGCTCCATTTCAACCATAATTGGCTTTCTTTTCCTAACACAATTTGAACTAAAATGTGTTAGTACAACTTTACCTTGTTTTTTTTTAACTTTTTAAATTTTTATTAGTTTTTTTTAGGGGGAGACAGGGGCAGAGGGGAAAGGAGAGAGAGAATCTTAAGTTCTATGCCCAGCATGGAGCCTGAGGCGGGGCTTGATCATAGAACCCTGAGATCATGACCTGAGCCAAAATCAAGAGTTGGCTACTTAATCAACTGATACTCCCAGGTGCCCCTACCTTGTTTTTTATATTCATTGCATTTTATCAACATAGTTTATACCATAGTTTCATGAAAGCCTAGATCTCATCCTGTCTTTGCTTTTCTGTTGCCACTTTTCAAATCTAATTGCATCCAATTTCCCTTCCAGCATTACCACTTTTTGTCTCTTTGTTGCACTTTAATCCTTGTTGTAAAATATTACTTGAATTTATCACTGGGGACAAGGAGGCAACACAACTGTATTCTTTTCTGTCTGTGCAAGAGATGAAAAACAAATGTGCAGTGCTCAATCACTGACAAACTTTGAAGGAAGTGATGTCGTTGGTCACTGATCATGCTGTCCATCTGCTATATAGTGATTTGTAGTTGAAGTTTAGCAGCAAAGTTTGTACTTTATGTGATGACTCATAATTAATATAAGGCGGTAAATGAAATTTGAATGGTGGTAACTATTTTGTTGAGTGACTGGTGTTAATTTAACTAAAGCATGATAACTGAAATTTGTACATATTGTAACAGTGCCAAGTGAGGGATGCTAATCTATTTCAATTAATCATATATCTTGCAGCCTCATCTGCTTAATAAAATTGGGTCTTAAACTAACTCTGAATATTTTATTTGGGGCAGCCTTAAGGCTGCCATTCTAGCCTTTGAGGTTAAAAATTGTGGTAGCTGCTCTTATCCCTGTGATTTTCTTCTCAAAATGTGGTTTCCTCCTTGCCTCCTACCTCCACTAATGAGGCCTTGAGCAGCTTTGCCTCTGATACATACTATTTCCTTTTGTGGACGAAACAGCAAAGCCTTCTCTAAGTCTGATGTCTCCTGTTCTCTCTTTCTCTATGATTTTGTGATTTTAGAACTGCCCTCCAGAAACACATGGCAGCCCTTACCTGGCTTTATAGCTCTTACCTTCCAGCCAGGATGAAAGTTTTGCCTTAGCACCCACAGTGTCAGCTAGCTAGACCCTGCCTCTCTAATGAATAACTCATAAACATTGAAAGCACTATTTTCCCCAAAGAATGCCTCATAGTAGCTGTTACATCCTCTCTTTCAAACCTCAGGCCAACCTTTTATTTTCCCCTTAAAGAATCTAAGTTTCAAAAACTCTTCTTTAGTATTTAACATGGGCTTCAAAGGCTCACAAAGGAAAAAAAAAAGTTCCTGAAGAGGTTCTCTTTTTTCTTTGGAACATTTGAGGCATTTTCAATGTGACAATACATTTTAAATGGATCCAGAGAGATTCCTTGTAGTTCTTTTGTGTCTCTGAGTACTTAGAACATGGCTAGGCATAGAAGAAGCATTTAACAAACATTTTCCACTTTGTTAATTAAAATGACAAGCTACAGGCATACTTTGATTTGCATATAAATTTTTTCTTTCTTTCTTTCTTTCTTTCTTTCTTTCTTTCTTTCTTTCTTTCTTTCTTTCTTTCTTTCTTTCTTCCTTCCTTCCTTCCTTCCTTCCTTCCTTCCTTCCTTCCTTCCTTCTTTTTAAAAGATTGTATTTATTTATTTGACAGAGAGAGACCCAGTGAGAGAGGGAACACAAGGAGGGGAAGTGGATGAGGGAGAAGCAGGCTTCCTGCCAAGCAGGGAGCCTGAGGCAGGGCTTGATCACAGGACCCTGGGATCATGTCCTGAGCTGAAGGCAGCCACTTAACCAACTGAGCCACCCAGGTGCCCCACACATAAATTTATTTCTAAAAATTATTTTTTGAGGATGGGGAGGGAGACATGATGCTGGATTGGCAGGAGGGGAAGAAAACTTGCTCTGAGATTATTAAGGTTGAATCCTCTTAGCATGACAAATTCTGACATCTTTTTGATGATGCTGTTGAAAATGAGTGGTTTGCAGGCAAAAGTATCTTTCGTTTAAGTCCTTATTTTAAATATTTGCTTCACATGTGGTAGCTATCTATTAGTGAAAAGTTTTTGCAGTCAAAACAAAGGATTAGTATTTAAAAAGGTAAGGCTGTGAGACTTGGGAGAAGGTGTTATAACTTGTTCTCTCAAGGGGAAAAGCATAAAATCTCATGGGAATTTCTTCTGGAGACATGCTTGTGGCCACACTGTCAAGTCCTCCTACTTGTTGAAAATTTGGGCTGTTTTCCTTATCATTTTGTCTCATCTATGATAACTATGAATCCAGTAGACACCTAAGTGTGTATTAGTGAGGGTAACCTTTTTACTTCTGCTATTATTTCTGAGCAGCCTACGGGCTGTTTGAAGGTAGGGACCAAATCCATCGGGTAGTCTCTTCTTTGTTTCCTCTAGCCCTTAGCAGAGAAGGGGCCTGTGCACACAGTAGGTATCTAGAAGTATTTATGGAATGATTAAATCATATCTTCTTTATCAGTTTGTAAGATGTAAGATTCTGGGAGAATCAAAGATCAGTAACAAGATCAGTTCAGGGCCCAGCAAGAAGGATCTGAGAGCTCATGGTACCACGTCATGAGGTTGGATTCAGAAACAGAAAAGCATGACTCTAGGAACTCCTTTGTGACATAATTCATTACATGATTCAGATAGTGTAAGGTAAAATGTGTAATACTAGTGTTAATTCCACCCCAAACAGCACAGCTCAGTGCTTACTTAATTTGTTTTTTTTTTCATTTATGTTAGTTTATGTTCTAGATGAAATGTTTCTAGAAAGCAGGGTACAGGACTTATAGGCTGAACTATGAACCCCCAAATTCATGTTGAAATCCTAACCCCCTAGAATCTCAGAATGTGAGTGTATTTGGATATAGGGCCTTTTAAAGATATACTTAAGGAAAAATGAAGTCATATCGGTGGGCCCTAATCCAAATATGACTGGTGTTCTTATAAGAAGAGATTAGGACATGCATGGAGGAAGATCATGTGAAAACACCAGAAAAAGATGGCCATCTGCAAGCCAAGGAGAGAGGCTTCAGAATAAAACTAACCTAGCTGACATGTTGATCTTGAACTTCTAGCTTCTAGAACTGGAAGAAATAGATTTCTGTTGTTTAAGCCACCCAGTCTGTGGTATTCGTTATGACAGCCCTAGAAAATGAATGCAAGAGCTATTTAAATTTCTATGAATAGTGTCAAGTCTCAAGACTATATGTAAAATAGATGCCTTTGGAGGGGCAGGCAGAAATGCAACAGATGGACAGAACTCTTTTTTCTCTTTAGTGGCAGGTATGGCATTTAAAGGTCATGATTTGAAATAGGCATGGTCAGACGGGATCATAGATTTATTATCTATTATTTTACATATGAAGATCTCTCAAATCCCTCAAAAGTAAGTCTTTGGTGAGAGGTCGGGTGGGGGACAAGGGACTTCTGGGACACTTTAATACCATGGAGGGTTTAGTAGAGATTATGCTGAGAAATGACTTTGGAGAGAGATTTGGAAGTGATCAGTATCCACGACTGTCTAGTCTAAAAGCAGTGACTTTAAATAACAGAGTCTTTAAATGTACCTCAGTCTTCTTGAATTTCAGGGAAAAATAAGGTTGTAATACTAGAACTCTCAATATGTGTATGTTTTTGCCCCCACCCACTATTGCAAGACTTCTTACCCAGCTATTGGTCTCCTTACCCTGACTCTTTGTTTTAAGCGATTCTCAGGGAGAGATTCTTCCATAAACAGAGGCCTCTCATGATCTCTATCACTGTCCATCTGATTGTCAATTATTGCTAACAGTTTAAAGACCTGTTTAATATGTTTCATAAGTTTTAAGGTAATTTGGATTTTTAAGTTTGTTTACATATATTTCATAATAAAACTAATATAATCACAATAAAAGAAAATTTGAAAAGAGATAAGAGGAACCGAAATCACCCATATCACTATTCTAAGGCAATTGCTAACATTTGATTGATTTCCTTTCAACCTTTTTATTCATTGCATAGGATTTTTTCTCCAGAAGTTGTAATTCTAATGTATACACAAGCGTCCATACTCCTTAAAAAAACCTTAATATTGTATCATGAGCTTTTGTCAATGGTACAACAGAATTAACATAATTTTAGTGATATATAATATAGCATTGAGCTGACACAATAGTTTACTTATTAGTTTCCCAATTCTTGGATATTTAGGTTGTTTCAAATACTTTAAAAATAATTATAAACAACATGGATGTCTTTGACAATGGATGTGTTTGAACATTCTTTTTTTTTCTCCCTGTTTTGTCTGCCTCCCTTTGAATACATTCCCACTATCTGAATTCCTGTGTGAAAGGGCAGACTCATTTTTGTGCAGAAGCTTTGAGAACGTCCTACTGTTGTTGATAAGATCTGCTATAGAGAATTTGTATAGAGGCCACGCTTTAACTTACGTCAAGATCTCCAGTGGCTTGGGAGAACTGCCACTGCTTTTTGGGGGTGTCATCTATCCAGTTTGTAGTTAGTGTATTCTGCTTGATAAGTTTGCAGGGTGAAATTCAAGATAAAGATGGATCAGAGTGCATGTCTCAGACTCACATGAGGAACTGATGGACGTCTACTTCATATCCTCAGTGACACTTTATATATCAGTGAAGGAGAAAGAGAGCTCAGGAAAGCAGACACAGAGAAGCAGTTCTGTTGCACTAGCCAGGGAGGAGACTGTGAGTGTGCGGGCTCAGGGACTGTGTCACTGGGCTGTGGGTCTTGCTTGGGGAACAATGTATCCAGTTTTCCTAGAGTTAGGGGGAATGTTTCTTCCTACCCATCATATTTCCTTTGTTCTGGATAATCTTCTGATTGTTGTTTGACTTCTTTGTTTTCTTAATACCAGGATGGTGGCAGTGCATCATGCAACTCACTGTGTTTGCCTCTATATTCCAGCAGTGAGGCACTCGCTACTCAAGGAAGAATATATTGCTCTACTTAGTGGGCTGATGTCACTCCCAGTGCCATCATCTTGCTTTCCTACTTTTATTTGCTCTTTGCTTTATCTTTTTTTTTTTAAGTTTTTATTTATTTATTTGACAGACAGAAACACAGCGAGAGAGGGACACACAGCAGGGGGAGTGAGAGAGGGAGTAGCAGGTTTCCCGCAGAGCAAGGAGCCTGATGTGGGACTCGATCCCAGGATCCTGGGATCGTGACCTGAGCCGAAGGCAGACGCTTAACAACTGAGCCACCCAGGTACCCCTGCTTTATCTTTTTATTTTGATTTATTTTCTCTTGTACAATGTTTACACATTTCTAAGTAGCTTTAAATTTGTTTTAGAATAAGTCATGTTTTGAATGAAGATTGAGGGATTGGCTTCTGGGGGTTAGGAATTGTCCAGTTCGTTTAGTATGAACTTGTCACTGACAGGTCTCTCATCTTGGATCCAGTATCTGGATCTGACTGATCCATAACCAGACAGTGGATCCTGATGACTCAAACTCAGTGCTATCTTGAGGTCCTGTCATTAAGAAATCCAGCCCCTTTGAAGCCCTCTCCTCCTCCACTTTGTACCTTTTCACAATGCCAAGCAAAGTTAGATAATATTTATTCAGGGGTTAAAAGCCCAGTTACACTTACGTATACTTATCCCTTTTGTCTTTTCTGCATCTTTATACATTTTGCTTCTGTACTTGAAACCTATAGAAACTTTAGTTTTGATCTATGGATAAGTGAGGATTTAGCTATTAGCCTGGATTATTCAGCTAATTAAATGTTACAATTTAATAATTTAGAATTCTGGAACTGAGCCCTTTGAATACTTAGTAATTTTTTTTTTTTTAAGATTTTTACTCTATTTGTTAGAGAGAGAGAGAGAGCACAAGAAGGGAGAGTGGCAGGCAGAGAGAGAAGCAGGCTTCCTGCTGAGTAAGGAGCCCAGTGCTGGGCTGGATTCCAGAACTCTGGGATCATGACCTGAGCCAAAGGCAGCCACTTAACTGACTGAGCCATCCAGGCACTTCAAATATTTAGTAACTCTTATATCATTGAGTTTCCCAGCATTTTTTTTTTATGATTTTATTTATTTATTTGACAGAGAGAAAGAGAGAGAGAGACAGCGAAAGAGGGAATACAAGCAGGGGGACAGGAAGAAGCAGGCTTCCCGCAGAGCAGGGAGCCTGATTCGGGGCCACGATGCGGGGATCATGACCTGAGCCGAAGGCAGACTCTTAACGACTGAGCCACCCAGGCGCCCCTCCCAGCTTTTTTTAAAAAAATGAACTTACCTCATCTTCCGTGAGTAAGCTCTTGAAGGTAGAGACCTTTTCATCTTTGAAGCCCTCTCAGAACTGAGACTGAGTCTTTGTACAGAGCAGGAGCTCAACTCATGTCTGCTGAATTGAATACTCTCACCTTCAAATAGGCTTGAGAAGTAAAAATGACTACGTACACTATCCTAAGGAACAGAAAGCAATACTGCTAATAAGTATGTATAGGATTGATAACCTTTACCAAAGACTCCACTCACTCAGTAATGGCAAGGAAAGATCCATCCACTAGAGATGTCATGCTAGGTTCTCATTTAAATTCCATTTGCAATCAGAGGAGCTTGTTAAATTTTAAGACTGAAAGGTATTTGTATGAAGAGTGCCGTGGAGATTGTGCTTACTTTTAATCTGGTAAATGTCATCTCTATACAGTTATTTGAAATTAAACTAAATTTCTCACTTTATTTCAGTGAGAAACATCTAAAATATTGCACATATGGTGAGAATAAGAGTGAAAGCTTGTAGACATGGCAGACTAAGAGGTTTTGATTTGAGATGAAAATATGATTTCTTTGGAAATCCCTTCTAATCCGCTAGTATGTTTTCTTAATTTCCACCAGTGACTCAAATATTTTGAAAGCATATGTAGGCCAAGCCGTTTGAGCATTTAGAAATAATAACTGTACTTCAGGTACCCAGCTCATTACTGTGATATTCCTTTAGAACAAAAGATACAGAAAAAGGATTTTTTTTTTAAAGGCACATTTCATTCAGGTTCATTAGATGCTGATTAGGGAGCTCAAATAACCCATTTTCAGTGCTCTTCAGAGTGATTACGTTCTGCATTTGCTGCAGAGAGAGCTCTGATCAAGAGAAAGGGTTTAAATAATCTCATCATTGATCCTTTTGTTCTCACTTCCTTTTTCTCACTTGCTTTTTGCTGGGCACTTTCTTGTCATTATAATTGATGCTTTCTTGTCTGTATCTATTGTTAATAAAACAACTTCTTTCTTTTGGTGAAGGGGACAGGTTGGATATGTGGCCTTTGGATTCCTGATGATGGACAAATATTCACACACACTGTCTACTGTTGGCAAAATAACCCAGCGAAACTGGACATTCAAGGTATGAGGTATCTGTGTTTGAACACACTGCACAGGACATACAACTGTCAGCCATAGTCACATGGGAAATGAGTTCTTTAATAAAATAATGTTTTATATCTATGTGTAACCGCTAACAGAACAGTTTCTTTGATTAGAATAAAAAATAATTCTGGGTGAGACTAGAGCGTTAGCTCCACATGTGAAATTCATTCACTATTATTCATATTCAACTTCATGTAGGAAAGAGTTGAAGCCAGAAGGCTACAAAGTGCCACAGGAGGTCATTTAAGTGGTTAACTTGATAAAAACAAGGGGTTTCATAGTAGAATCATCCCAAATTTTGTAAAAAAGAAAGTGTATAGCCATGAAAATCTTTTATATCACAAGATGTTTTCTGGTCATCTTGTGACAAAAGGATGGTCCTTTTTAAAGATGTGTTATACATTTTTATTTTTCAATAACTATTCCAAATTCACTGACCTTTTCTGTGACAGTAATAGCTACTTAAAAGAAAAAAGTTAAAAAAAAAAAAAAAGAAAAAAGTTTATTCTGCTTCTTCAAGGCAAGGGTGATATTTTTATCAATGAAAGAAAATACCTGCTTTTCAAAAGAACTCTTGCTATGGAGAAACATCTTGAAAATGTTTGTTTGGAAATGTTTCTATCATTATATGATTTTGTGGTTGAAAACAATGTATCTCAACCACAAAACCTTGATAGTTCTGTACTTCAAAAACCAGAATTTTTTAACTGGTATAAAAGTTTCCAGAAGAGAAAGTCAGTGGGTTTGATTAGTTTGTAAGAAAAAATCTCAGAGATACTGGGAATTTGTGAGCCTAATTTAAACAAAGGCCTTTCCATAATTGGTGGTTGGGATTAAAAATCATAATGTTGAAAGCATCTTTTTTTTCCACCTGGACCTATTATCCATATGAATTAGGTTTTCAGCTATGCAGACATTGAATCCAATTATTACATGTGAACATAGCATCGAACATGAATTTTTAGGTCATAGAGTTGAAAAAGTCTCTTATAACAATGAAAATAAGTGAATATCATTCTAAAAATTTAAATAT
Organism: Ailurus styani; assembly: GCA_002007465.1. Lineage (NCBI taxonomy): Eukaryota > Metazoa > Chordata > Mammalia > Carnivora > Ailuridae > Ailurus > Ailurus styani. Next base: position 734,007 of record LNAC01000675.1, on the reverse strand, counting down.
TTTATTAATATTTTTAATGAACAAAAAGTTTTAAAAATTAGCCATAAATTTAAAAAATATTTAAATTCATATATAAAATATTTGATTTAAAAGTTATATTCATATAATTTACAAGTAGATAAAATTATCAACACAATTTATAAATAAAAAGGTATCTATGGAAAATATACTTAAATCTTTTTACTGTTAGGGATGTACAATCAAAAAAAGTTGAGCGAGAGGCACCTGGGTGGCTCTGCCTTTGGCTCAGGTCATGATCTCAGGGTCCTGGGATCGAGCCCCTAGAGTCAGGCTGCCTGCTCAGTGGGGAGCCTGCTTCCTCCTCTCTCTCTGCTTGCCTCTCTGCCTACTTGTGATCTCTCTCTCTCTGTCAAATAAATAAAATCTTAAAAAAAAAAAAAGTTGAGTGATCACAGTTCTATACATATAACTGAGTGAGTCTCAATCCCAGATTCCCAGGAAAGAGATGATTGGTTTAGTTGGGTCACATGTCCATCTCTGATCCAGTCATCAGTGGCTTAGGGAGGAAGGTGGTGTAATTATAGGCATCCAGAATAGCTGAGTGTTTAGGATTCCAGTCATAACAGTTATATGATTTCATGGAGAAGCAACAATTTATTATCACATGAAAATATTAAGTATTGTCTGACTCTTCTCACCTCACAACGTATTTTTCCAGTCATTTTTACTGATGAATATTGTAAACTTTCACAGTGAAAATGAAACCCAATGTAAATAGATTGTGAAGTGAAACTGTCACTCTTACAAACATTTAAGGATTTCATGAGGTTGAAGAAAATGATGTTGCTCAGATCACATACAAATGAGGTTCGAGATAGTCAGGTAAGTTAACAACTGAAGAGAAAACCAATAAGGGTTATGACATCATACATCCTCAAAGCAAATGATTTGAATAGCAAAGGTAGGTATTGATAATGGTAAATTAATAAGTCCTTCAATATTTTGAGAAGTTACCCTCTGTGTGATCTTACTACGCAAATTAACCATGAAGTGAAGGATATTATATAATGCTAGTATACTCTTTTGTTAAAAAAGTTATGTCTCCTAACATAAATATTTTAGTTGTTCATACTCAAATATTTGAGTTCTTCAAACTTAGTACATAGTTGTGCCAATTAGAATCTAATTTAAAAAGTAAGATAAACTTATTTTCTTAAATTTTAATTTCATTTATTAAAGATAAAGCCCTAATCAAATGTTTTCTCTCAGTTATTTATTCACTATGGGATTTTGTTCCTTATTTGAGGATCTGATGCTCAGTTTATTGGCTATAAGGCTGACCCTCCTGAGAGCTGTGGGTAGGAAGTAGTGTTTTGTACCTAGCCCTTTGTACCTTCTTTAATCCCTAATCATTTGCTTCTTCAAACCTGATCCAGCTTGAATCCTAATCCTTCAGGGTCTTTCTGGGTTTCTGATTTATTGATGTGAAAAATTAAATTGAGCCAAAGTGTTTATAAAAGACAATAGCTCAAAAAATTTCTCTTTCCTGAAAATACTTTTGTTATCTAAAAACCAAGAGGTGAAATAGGAGAGGTTTGGGGTTTATAGGCAGCTGTTTCTCTTTGCAGAAGGCCAGTTCTGCTATCACTTTATCTCTGCACCACCAACTCCAATACCCTTGTGTGCCCCACAGGTGGAATCTTTGCACCCTCATACCCACACTGACATTTTGGCTCTAACCATCTCACAGAGGAGGAATGGCAAATAGATTTCATCTCACATGCCAGCTCTGATCCACTGCGAGTGACTGCTTGGAGAATGGCAATAAAAGGGTTTCTGGGACTATGCCTAGTTCAGCAGGAAAGATTGTATTGATTGATTAATTATGTCTGCCATAGTCACTGGAGGTGGGGTGGTAGCACACACACCACGTTCTTGCTATCTTTGTCCTAGACTGTGACATGGCAGTGAATATTTCCATACCATATCATGGAAGTTATTTGTCACCATGTAGCTCTTAAGCGTTTACCAAAGCTCAGGGTTTACTATTAAGTTCTCATGACCTCTAGCAGGTCTTAGTGAACATCTTATGTATATGCCTATGACTGTGCATATATGATTAGTAGCACCATCTTGGTGTACACAGAATGGTTAATCATTTCTACTTATGCCGAATACAGTTGATTTCATTAAAGGGAGCCTTGATTTCATTAGAGAGAACCAAGGTATGAAATTGTCAAGCATGATGTTCTAGATACAAAGAATATTTCAGATTTGCTCATTTATCCTTTAACATATACCCAGAGTAGACATTTTGTGCAACTCAAGCTTAGAGAAGGTATTACCATTTTTTTCCCTTGTCACTTCCAACATGATGTGCTTTTATACCTTCTGTACTGTCAGAGAAATTTAAACTTTCAGAGTTAGAAACTTCAGGGACAGTTCTGTTAGAAAAAAAACCCCAGGGGGAAACAGTAAGGGCTAAAGACCCTTATTTTAGCCAACACACACAAGAACATTAGGAAGTAAATGTTTGCTGTGGTTTTTTTGGATTCTAGTTATCATTGCTCCTACGCCCCAGGGTCCCTGTGGGAATGAGGTGTGCCTCATCAATGTGTAATCTTTTTAAAACCTGCGCTCTCATGGGATGGTCTCAAAATACTGTTGTGGTTAAAATAATACCATCCAGCATTTAAAAATAAATTCCAAAGGTCTCAGCCCTTCTTTTGACTTTCTTGAACTCTGCAAGGAGAGAAAAGGAGACCACAGTAATATATCTTTGACATCTCCTTTTTTCTTCCATCCATTTCCCGTACATTGAAGCAGCTCCATCTCCCTCAACTCAGCCTCCCTCCAAAAACCCTACATCCACTGTACCAGTTCTCACCCCTTTGCCTCTTGTCATCCTCGCCAGCTCTTTTCCTCTGCATTACAAAGTCCAAGAGAGCTTATTTAGCCAACCAGAACCATCCCTGTCTGGGAGGTGGGGTGAAGAGGGTTAAGACAGAATTCTCTTAAGCATGGAAGGAAGAGAAAGGCTGAGAACCAACATGCATGAACCATTTCCCCTCTTATCTTGTACTTCATGTACATCCCTTAGAGATTTACTCTCAGGTTGTCACATCCTGGATTGTGTTGCAGTCACTTGGAAAAGAAGGCTTGGATGACATCTTTCACATGGAATACTCTATAGACTTTTCCACCCCTCACCTGGGTCTAACTTTGGGATGCCATTGCTCCTGCTATGTCTCTGGGGGTTGAGAACTGTTGCTCTGGGCCATATGTTTCAGTAACTGACTCGGAGTGCCCACCAGTCTGTTCCCAAGATGCATTTGCCTTGGCCTTTTCCCCATTGACATTGGGGGATGTCCACTCTAGAGGGCACCTTTTGGGATGGTTGTCTTTCTCTTCTACTTCTCTGTGTCCTCTTCCAAAGTGGGTCTTGAGTTGCACATTCAGTTGGTAATTTAGCTCCAAACTCTGTATTTTATTACAGTGTGAGGTAATTTGGGTGTGTAAATTATAGCTATAGAACTTTATTAACTAGACCATTGCTTTAACAGCTCCTGCTTTGTGTCACTTCTAGAGCTGCCTTTAAGCCCAACCCGACCTTATGTTAGGTGCAACCTCTCAGGTGGATTTTTAACATTTTCTCTTCTATCTCCATTTCTAGCTTCTTGATTAAGTTTTCCTTTTATTAGTCCTCCCAGGAGAATTTCCCTTTGCTTGCTTTTCCTTGATCTCAAACTTTTTCTTTCTTTTTATAAACAAAACATATCCTCATTATTTGTGGAAGTCAAGGATACATGCTTACTATAGAAATAAGGAGAACACAAAAAAGTACAAAGACAAACCATCCACAATCATAGAAATAACCATCGTTAAAGTTTGGTGAATTTCCTTTGCTTTTATGTAATTGCAAATATGCTGACATATTCTAAATGTATTCTGTTTTTTTCCTTATCTTTTCTTCTGATTTAATCTGTACCAACCCCTGGCAAAATCATGATGTTGTTACTCAATTGTTGTTTGTGTGTGCATTTCCATATGTCTGCATGTCCATACATGCACAGATGCACACGTGTGCGCACACACACACACACACACACACACACACACACACACACTGTAACTGGTGTCTTTGGGTCAGGCGCTGAACTCTTGGATACTCTACAACCTGACTTACAACACTCTACATTTTGTCCTCCTTTTACTAGACAGTTACTTTGTTCTTACCTGTTCTGCCTCCTCTTCTTGACCTTTATATATGGATTCTGGTTGATTAAAGGAATTTTTATATGATGTCTGGAGCCTAACTTCATTGGTTAACAGATAATGCTATGTACACATAACAGGGAGGCCCACTTTTTAATAATTGCCTATTGATCCACTTCCTATGGTATTTGGAATCTCAGTCTCTACTCTCCTCAGTTTTAGCTCACTTGCTTATTCCTAAGAGCCTGCAGCCTCTGTCAATTGCTAGGAAACAAGGTCTGAGTACCCAAGGAGAGTTTCCTGTTATTCTTTTGTAAAATGATGGCAAGGAGATTTGATAAAAGCTGAATGAATTTTTAGTCTAGGATGTTCTGTTCTTAAGCTGTAATTGCTGTTTTCTCTTTAACTCTAGAAGTGATTTTGCCAAACAAAAGAAACTTTAGTCTTCACGTGTGTATTATTATTGTTTCACAAAAAATTATCCTTTAAATGTGTGATTAAAAAAGATCTCTGCATCATTAAAGGTGATTTTCTTTTGTCTTGGGACTGGTTTTGTATGAATGTCAGGAGAAAGATGCACTTTATTTGTTTGTTTGTTTGTTTATTTATTTATTTATTTATTTAATGGTAGAATCTATTGGATTTATTTATTTAGTTTTTACTATAATAAGGTGTGTTTTTTTCTTATGTAATGTTCCATGATTCATTGTTTGCTTATAACACCCAGTGCTCCATGCAATATGTGCCCTCCTTAATACCTACCACTGGGCTCCTCCACCCTCCCACCCCTCTGCTCTAAAACCCTCAGATTGATTCCCAGAGTCCATAGTCTCTCTGGTTCATCTCCCCCTCTGATCCCCCCTTCATTTTTCCCTTCCTTCTCCTAATGTCCTCCATGCTATTCCTTATGTTCCACAAATAAGTGAAACCATATGATAATTGTCTTTCTCTGTTTGACTTATTTCACTTACCATAATCTCCTCTAGTTCCATCCATGGTGATGCATAAGTTAGGGATTCACCCTTTCTGATGGCTAAGTAATATTCCATTGTATATATGAACCACATCTTCTTTATCCATTCATCTGTTGAAGGGCATCCTGGCTCCTTCTACAGTTTAGCTATTGTCAATATTACTGCTATGAACATTGGGGTTCATATGGCCCTTCTTTTCACTACATCTGTATCTTTGGGGTAAATACCTAGTAGTGCAATTGCTGGGTCATAGGGTAGCTCTATTTTTAATTTTTTGAGGGATCTCCACACCATTTTCCTAAGTGGCTGTGCAACTTACATTCCCACCAACAATGTAAGAGGGTTCCCCTTTCTCCACAACCTCTCCAACATTTGTTGTTTCTTGTCTTGTCAATTTTTGCCATTCTAACTGGTGTAAGGTAGTATCTCAGCGTGGTTTTGATTTGAATTTTCCTGATGGCTAATGACGTTGAAAATTTTTTATGTGTCTATTAGCCATTTGTATGTCTTTGGAAAAGTATCTGTTCATGTCTTTTGCCCATTTTTTGACTTGATTATTTGTTTTTTGGGTGTGGAGTTTGAGAAATTCTTTACAGATCTTTGCTACCAGCCCTTTATCTGTAGTGTCATTTGCAAATATCTTCTTCCATTCCATGGGTTGCCTCTTTGTTTTGTTTACTGTTCCCAATCAAAATACCAATGGCATTTTTCAAGGTGCTGGAACAAACAATCCTAACATTTGTGTGGAACCAGAAAAGACCCCGAATCACCAAGGAAATTTTGAAAAAGAAAAACAAAACTGGGGGCATCATGTTGCCTGATTTCAAGCTATATTACAAAGCTGTGATCACCAAGACAGCATGGTACTGGCACAAAAACAGACATATAGATCAGTGGAACAGAAGAGAGAGCCCAGATATGGACCCTCAACTCTATGGTCAACTAATCTTCAACAAAGCAGGAAAAAAATATCCAATGGAAAAAATGCAGTCTCTTAAATAAACGGTGCTGGGAAAATTGGACAGCTATTTACAGAAGAATGAAACTCGACGATTCTCTTACACCATACACAAAGATAAACTCTAAATGGATGAAACACCTCAATGTGAGACAGAAATCCATCAAAATCCTAGAGGAGAACATAGGCAGTAACCTTTTCGCCACAGCAACTTCTTTCAAAGCACGTCTCCAAAGGCAAGGGAAACAAATATGAAAATGAACTTTTGGGACTTCATCAAGATAAAAAGCTTCTGTACAGTGAAGGAAAGATGCACTTTAACAGTGAGCCTTCTGGGATGTGTTTATTCTACAAAGTGAGATACATTTGATTGTAGTAAATATAAAAACTATGAAATAACCAATTAAAAATAATTTTAATTTAAAAATGCTAAATCAAACTCTTGGTTATTAAGGTGTATTACCTAGATAATGTCCTTTGAACTTTAAAATCTAATACCACTGAGGATAGCATAAGAGAGTAAGGATTAGGGGTGCCTGGATGGCTCAGTCGGTTAAGTGTCTGACTTTTCATCTCAGCTCAGGTCTTGATTTCAGGGTCATGAGTTCAAGCTCTGCATTGGGCTCCAAGCTGAGCATGGAGTCTACTAAAAAAAATATATATATATATACACTCACACACACATATATACATACATGTATATATATGTATATATATCAGGGGAACACTTTATAAAAAAAAGAGAGTAAAGATTAAATGGTATTTGGAGGAATTTAAGATAGACATTAGAAGCTTTGCAGAATTCTGAGAAACCAGTATCTGTGGTCATAGAGAAAGAACCCTTATCTTGGGATCTGTTAATAAGTGAGTAGTTTGGGGGCACCTGGGTGGCTCACCTGGTTAAGTGTCTGACTCTTGATTTCAGCTCAGGTCATGATCTTCATTTTTTTTCTTGCTGTCATAAATACTCTAATGAGCTAAATTACTTCCACTTATTCCAGTGGAAAGATCAGGTTCAACATGTACTACACTGAATAACCCTAGGGTATTTATTATCTATCATATTTTCTTCCTTTGCAGAAGAGAAGCAACTTGAAGTCATTGATGAATATATATGGGAGGAACCCATATATCATGGATATCCCAGGGGAGCAGTGCATAAACTAGAATGGGAATCAGGTAGAAGGGATAGAATGAACCTTGGTCGTACTCATTTCTTACTTTATTGCTATTCCAGAGGTGTGGATCCATGAGTGTATAACCCTCTTTTTTTTTTTTTTCCTATATCAGAATTGGTATGATGCAAGCTGCTCTGGAAGCTGAAACTATGCTCCCAGAAGTGGGTAAGGAAGCAGAATATGAGCAGGTCAGAAGGCAGCTCTGAGCTCTGTGAGGATAGGCCCAGGTAGGCCTTGTTCTTTGCTGTACCCCAAGTACCTGGCATAGTTCCTGCATAGCACAGGCACTCAGTAAGTATAGTTGACCCTTGAACAGTGTAGCAGTTAGGGGGTACCAACCCTCCACACAGTTGAAAATCTGTGTATAACTTTTGACTTGCCCAGAACTTAACTACTAGGAGTCTACTGTTGATGGAAAGCCTTTCTGATAACATAAACCATTGATTAACACATATTTTGTACGTTATATATATATATTTATTTTTATTTTTTTATTTTTAAAGATTTTATTTTTTATTTATTTCACAGAGGGAGAGAGATCACAAGGAGGCAGAGAAGCAGGCAGAGAGAGAGGGGGAAGCAGGCTCCCCGCTGAGCAGGGAGCCCGATGCGGGCCTCGATCCCAGGACCCTGAGATCATGACCTGAGCCGAAAGCAGAGGCTTTAACCCACTGAGCCACCCAGGCGCCCTTGTACGTTATATATATTATATACTATATTCTTGCAATAAATCAGAGAAAAATGTTATTAAGAAAGCTCTAAGAGAAAATACATTCATAATACTCTACCGTATGCATAAAAAAATCTGTACATAAGTGGACCTGTGTTGTTCAAACCTCTGTTGTTCAAGGGTCAACTTTACTATTGAATTACTAAGAGTTGATCACTCCATGGCCAAACTTGTCATTTCCTCAAGGATCCTTGCTGAATCTCTTTGTAGAAGCTCTAGAGATCTCTGCATTAGAACATTCAGTCTTTCCCTGGCCAACAGAGGTGTGGCTCAACAGCGAAGGCTGGGTTCTGGAGTCAGGACTGGCTTTGGGAATACAGACAACGGGCATTTGCAGACAGGTTTCAGGGGAAGCCAGGGTCAAGTACCAACCTAGCTGGATTCAATATCGGTCTGAAGGGTCAGCATGGAGAGGCACAGAGATGGAGCAGTGGACATGGAAAATTGACTAGTTGATAGCCCTGGACAGACTCTTGAAGTGCTAGATGGACAGGGGGCTTTCATGAGGCAAATTCATCCTCATCTAGGTAACTAAGCCTCTGAATATCTTTGGAAGAAGATTTTTTCCTCATGACTTCTTTTTTTTTTTTTTTTAAAGATTTTATTTATTCATTTGACACAGAGAGAGAGAGATTACAAGTAGGCAGAGAGGCAGGCAGAGAGAGAGGAGAGAGGAGGAAGCAGGCTCCCCGCTGAGCAGAGAGCCCGATGTGGGCCTCGATCCCAGGACCCTGGGATCATGACCTGAGCCGAAGGCAGCGGCTTTAACCCACTGAGCCACCCAGGCACCTTACTCATGACTTCTTGACGCAGGACCCCAAGTTCCCTGCCTCACCCCTCTTAGGAATTTGCTTTATTTCCTGCCTCAGGCAACAAGACCCAAGGAGTCCCCCAGGAATCCAGATAAGGTTCAGACTTTCTTTTCCCAAGCAGGGTAGCAAATTCTAGAATTGGCTATGACTTCAGCAGGTACCATCAAAATGTTGCCTCAGTAATTTCAGCTCCCCAGGACTCCCAGAAAGTCTGGGATTGAAGCCAATAGTCACAGGCTCAGCCTCCAGGAAGCAAGTTTGTCATCATTACTAGCTCCTGGGATTCACAAGTTGATCCTCACAGATTTTCCCCTTGGTGGCTTCTGAGGGCATCGAAGGTAAAGACTTCATGCTAGATGGTCTTTCCTTAGGCTCCGTGAAGGCAGCACTCTCAGAGCCTTTGAGCCATTAAAGAATTGCCATTTTTGATGCCAAGTGTATCCTTCGAATACAAGAAGTTTAACAGAATTAACAGCTGTCTCTTTGGATACAAGATGGTTTTTAACCTACAAAATTTTTAGGATCCTGTCAGTGCACCCTCAGGCTCCTTGAGGCAATTAAACCAGGCCCTTGGCAATATGCAGACTGCAGTGGCTCTTTTGCCAGAGTTTGAATTTTTTAAGAGCACTTTCTCATCATTCCTGGAGGAGATTGGGTTTGACTAGTGCGGAGAGAGTAAGTTTCCAATGGGGGTCCTTTTGAATTTTTAGTTTTCTACTATCTCTGGATATAGGCCATGTTGGCAACATTGTGACAGGGCCCAAGTACACCCCAGCAACTTCATTTTCATCCAAACCAGCAAGGTTCAATTTAGGGGGCAAATCCAGTAACTAGAAGAAATTACATAAACTGTTAGGCCACAGGAAGCAGTCTTACTAAAAGGTGTCTGGTTGGCCTACATGGAGAAATTTAGGCAATGGAAGATTCAGGACCTTTTTAAGTTTTCTGTAGACTCTTCTAGAGGCTTCATCACTTATACCAAACATAGTAAAATGTACGCACATCTCAATTAAATGTAAAAATTTCCATAAAATGTTGAAAGGATTTTTCTAATTTTGCTTTTGGAATTATTTGCCTATGAATGATTTATTAAATTTACAGTTGACTATGTCTTATCAATCATCGTACCTATTCAGAAATTCTTGTAAAACAAGAGAATCTAATCCCCAAATCATTCTCACAAGCAATGAACTTTTTTGTGAAAAATTAACTATCAACAAAGTTGACATAATGTTATATATTTCAGGCTGTTAATTAAATGCTTATTAATTTCAGTTTGCTTTTCTGTAGCTTGGAACCAATTAATTTTTTTTCCTTTTTTACAAGCCCCTGGAAAGCCTGTTGACCTCAGGCACTGGACTTTTTAGTCCAACAGAAAAAACAGCCTTGAGGGAATTTGGCTGTAATATTTGGCTCAATAATAAAATTTTAAAGGTACAGGATTGTTGTTTCAAAGGTTAGAAGATCTGTCATGTCAAAGAGGAATAAGACCAGTTCTATGGTACTCCATAGGACGGGAGTGAATGAATCTTCACAGCAACATATTGAAGAGGCTATCCTAGGAGATATGTGACCTAGAAGTGTTTGGCAGGAGCTGGAAGGATCTTTTATAGAGGCTAGAGAGGGTAAAGGGTTCAGAGTCAGAGGATTAGGGTTCAAGTCCCTGTGCCAGTCATTATCTGTGTAACTTGAGCAAGTTACTTAATCTCATTGTATTTTTGTTTCCTCATCTGTAAAAATGGATACTATTTATTTCTTCTGTTGTTGTCCCTCATCTATAAAGTGGAGATGTATTCCTGCCTCACTTATCACAAAGGTTTGCTGAAGATCAAAGTGAGATAATTTCAAACTTTCAGTTAAGGTGATAAATTCTATATAAATGTTAAGCCTGTTCAAATGCTAGTTAGAATTATAAATACAATTCTAGCACACTAATGGAACACCTAGTAGGTTGGAAGGGAATCTACAAAATGAGTCTTTAAAAATTATTATTGCTACTGACAATAATCTTAGCATAAAAACATAAGGAAACATGTTAAAACACATCGGAGAACCCAGTGCTACTTATATACAGTAAGTCAAAGCTCTATAAAGGCAACCTAATATGGACTTTGAGCTATAGAAAGGAGATGATTAGAATTAACAAGATTAGAACTAAAAGAAATATTGGACATTGAGTCTCGAACACTTATTTTATACATAGGAAGGTGATATATAAAGTAAGTGAGTGACTTGCAAAATGATTTCTACTTATATAATAACCTGCCTTGTTTCATAAAGGAAATCATAAAGGATTTCAAGTGTATTATAAAAATAGGTACAATGAAATAGGCAAATCTAAAATACAACCAATGCTGTGATCATGGAAAATAAGATAAAGTATAATGACCAAGTGAAAGGGAGAGTGGAGTTATGGTGGCATATATATATATATAATATATATAATATATATATATATATGGTTATATATAACTTCTAAAGAGTTATTAGGAATTAACAGTAAATTGTGTATTAGTTTCCTGGTTAGCCAAAGTAAAATTAAAAACCAAGCTAGTGATGGAACCAACATCAGAAACTCACCTTAGACTGGTTTGTTTTTTGTTCCATTAAAAAGTTTTTTTTTTAAATCAAATTCACTTCATTTGGTCTTACAATATTTTTAGTTTAGCATTGTCTTTCTGTCTTTCCATTGGTTCAGTCTGTAGGGATGATGGCCTTTGTGAGGAAAGTGAGAGCTGCCCCATGTGCCCAGCTGACTTCCTGTAGACACTTGAGTGTTGAATACCCTTCCAGTGTGCTTGGTCTCTACTCCCTCTTCCTTAACCATTCTGATAAGAATGAACCAACATCTCATGCCAAATTTTCATTGGTTATTTGTTCCTTATGTCTATTATTCCCCGTTGGGATCTGACATCTTCTTAGAGTTTTGTGTTGTCAGGAGTCTTTGAAATTATGTAATCCATCTCCATTACTTTACAAATGAGGAAACCGAGATACAAATAAGTTAAGTGACCTGCCCAAGGCCACACAGCAGCAACTAACCTTTATTGAGCTTCTACATATGTCTTATTTAATTCTCACAGCAAACGCTGATAAGTAAATATTATTATCCTTTTTTTTTATAGGTGAGGAAAATGAGGCACAAAAGGGTGAATTGCTTTGCCCAAGGTCACAAGAAAAGTAAGTGAGGGAGCTGGGGTTTGAACCCAGTCTGTCTAGTTCATCTCTTTGTACAACCTCCCACCTTGTGTTACCTCTTAAGAGGATGACAGAGCTTGGATTGAATCCAGTTCTCTGTGAGTCTAGTCCTCTTTCTACCATACTTTAGAGAAGACAGTATTGGGCCTCAAATTACCCTTAGGCTGCAGAGGTGTGCAACACTAGGCTTGGGATTTGGAAAGGTCAGCACTAAGCTTGATTAACACTGTCTGACCCTGCTTTTTGGGGATTGTTTCTTTGTCCAATGGAGTCAGTCTCTGTAGAAATTTCTGGTTTTCAAATGGATTCTTTGGTTGCCTGATGCAAATAGGTTTATATCTATGGTTCTTAGCCATGCTGTTAAGATGCCCTGGTCTGGGGTAATGAATATGATGTGTCAGTAATTAATGAAAGTTAAAGTAATCTGGGACTGTTGCAGATGGAGATGGCAGAATTGGCAGCAAGGGCTCCTTTGCCTCTCAGCCTCAGTGAAGGGAACAGGGCATGCAGTATGTTCTGCATAGAGGGAATTGTAGATAAGTGGTCTCAATCCTACATCTGCTTATTTTGCCACACTATGTAGAGCTCTGTATTTTTTATTCTTATTTTACAAAGGCAGAGTATTTTGAATAGGATAGAGGAGAAAAAGCCATGTTAAAAGAACAACATACACATATACACACACATCCATGTCAATGGTTGCCAACTAATCTGGTAATTTGAATCTTTGTTGACACTTGATATAATGCAGATAAGGGGATAATCATCTCACGGTCCAGTCCTGCATGGAATCCCATTCAGTAATAACAGACCAGCAATAATAATTATAAACAAATTAAAGCATTCTTTGTCTTTCCCAAAAATGCAAGGCTTCTTAAAAATCCTATTTTTTCCTTCTCAAAGTATCTTCCCAACAATGTAGCTGCTCCAAAGTCTCCTTTCTCCCCTAATACAAGCTCCTCCACTGGGTCTTTACCCAGCTGAACCTACATAAAGTGGCTTATCTCTTCCTTCTCCCTTCCTTGCTCAGCTCTTCATTAGGTAGGTCAACATAGCCTTTTGGGTGCTTTAATTTTCTTTCTCCTCCTGTTATCTTGGTTCTATGCAATAACGGTCTAGGAATGGATCTGGAAGTTAAAGTAACTTCCACCTTACATGGTTTGGGAAGTGGTTTGGGGAAGACCCTGGGGCTATTCATGTTTGTTGGTTTTGTTTTTTTTTTTGATCCCCTGTCAAATCAACTTTATGTGTATACACTGTAGCAAATCTAAAATCCCAAATTCTTACTAGCTCATGCTCTAATATGTGGGCTCCTCCTCCTGTCACAAGGTGTGTATCTAGAAAATTGACAAAGTGCGTTTAAACAGTATTCTTGAAACTATTATTAGGAAGGCTCGGTTATCCCCAAAATCTAGATAGTATATTCTAATAGTAAAAGTCAATGGTTTGGCATTTTCTATTGTTTTGGATTGTTGATGCTAATGTTTTCTTCCTTAGGGTAGATAATAGAGCTTGTTGACATGGAGGCAGAGTGTGTGTGTGGGGATGTGAGAGAGAAATAATTCCTTGGAGCCTTTAATAGAATGGAAAGGAATTCATAAGATTGCTAAAGAATGATTACAGAGAAGTTGGGGCAGAGTAGGGAGGAAGAATAGTGATAGCTTTTGAAGGGCTGGAAAACAATATTTTTCTTTATTTTGAAGCTGAAATGTACGGTCTATCAACATTAAAGATAAATCTGAAATAAAGTCATGTGACATTTAAAAAATTGTGTTGAATTCTCAAATCTTAGTTCTTATTTATATGGCCTTTTTTTAAAAAAAAGATTTTATTTATGAGAGAGAGAGAGAGAGAGAGAGAGAGAGGACAAGCAGGGGGAGGGACAGAGGGAGAGAGAGAAGCAGGTTCCCCACTGAACAGGGAACCCTACTTGGGGCTGGGTCCCAGAACCCCAGGATCATGACCTGAGCCGAAGACAGACTCTTAAGCAACTGAGCCACTTGGGAGCAGGAGCCCCCAAATTTATATGGCTTTTTAATTTAAATCCTTATTAAACTCATTGTGATTGACTATGCTAATGATTACCATCATCTTATTGGTAGTCTTACTGTTACTAATGATGAGTAATTAAGTATTGATTTTGTGCTGAATTTTACTTTTTTTTTCTCTTCTTCTTTTTTTTTTAAAGATTTTATTTATTTATTTCACAGAGGGAGAGAGATCACAAGGAGGCAGAGAGGCAGGCAGAGATGGGGGGGGAAGCAGGCTCCCCGCTGAGCAGGGAGCCCGATGCGGGCCTCGATCCCAGGACCCTGAGATCATGACCTGAGCCGAAAGCAGAGGCTTTAACCCACTGAGCCACCCAGGCGCCCTTCTCTTCTTCTCTTTTCTTTCTCTCTCTCTCTCTCTTTTTATTTAAGATGTTATTTATTTATTTGACAGAGAGAGAGATTACAAATAGGCAGAGAGGCAGGCAGAGAGAGGAGGAAGCAGGCTCTCTGCTGAGAAGGGAGCCCGACACGGGGCTTCATCCCAGGACCCTGAGATCATGACCTGAGCCAAAGGCAGAGGCTTTAACCCACTGAGCCACTCAGGCGTCCCTCTTTTCTTTTTTTTATGTGGAGCCCAACGTGGGCCTTCAACTAACCACTCAGAGATCAAGACCCGAGTTGAGATCAAGAGTCAGATGCTCAGCCGATCAGGCACTCAGGCATCTCTGAATTTTACTGTTTTGATTAATTTTTACTGTGTAAAACATTTCAATCAAATTTCAACTTTTTTGCCTTCTTTCTTTCTTCTTTTTTCTTTTTTTTTTCTTTTCATTTTTTCAGTATCTTTTTTTGAAAAGTGGTTTCAAAAGATGTTTTTGGATAAAAGTTGGATAGTAGATTTGAGTCGTATCGCACAAAGTGTCTAAACAGCCAGAGCCAGAGTTTTATTCCCATGTCCCTCATAACCCACGTTCACAAATGTGGACTCAAAACTGGTTGAGATTAGATTAGTTAGGATTTGGTTGCCTAGACTCATGCCATTTGGTCCTGATAGTCTAGTGCCTGTAGTTCTTAGGCCAAACTCACAGGGGTTGCCTGGAGATTACCATGATTTAGACAAAGAGGAGAGTTGGGTCAGTGAATATTTAAATCACCTGCTGAGAAATGCTGAGTGGTGGTTAAGATGAGTGAAAGATCACATTTATGTCACACTTCTAACTTTTGCAAGGACATTGTTGAAGGTTATATATCTTGTTCTCTTTTTTATAGTAACACACTAAAAAAAAAAAACCAACCCACGAGAAATGAACAAAAGATAAAAAATCTCCTTTTGGAGGCTGATGAAAATTGTCAGATTAGATGGGCTCTTTGGGAATCATTACTTCTTATAATGCTCTGCATATACCCAGAGAGCACAGGAAATCACATGTCAAGGTCACTCAGCTCAGCAGAAAATTTCCTTAATGCCACATAATAATGAGTGAAAAGAATGCAAATGAGATTTTGACCACCAGCCCACTTCATTAGGACTCTATGTGCTCCAGCCCTACTTTTCTTACTTTTTCTGGGCTGTGTAGCCTCAGTTTAAAGGCCCTAGCTCTTTGACAGTGATGGTTGATGCTTTTCTGCTGAAATTCTATGGGCTTAAGCAGCCAGATTTGAGGTTGGTGCCTCCAGGTTAGAGCCTCTCCCCCCACCCCCAAACCCCTACCCCCAGTGGGCCTAACTTCCACATCCCCAAAGGTAAACTAGATTTCCCCTTGGGATTTAGGAAACCTGTTGTACCTAGAAAACCAAGAGTGAGGACTCTGCCATTCCAGTCAGAAATTCTTTCTTGATATTCAGAATGATCATATCCCTTAGTTATGGTTTGGAAAGATAAATAGGCTCCCAGCCAAACAGGAAGAAAAATACTGTCCCAAATTCATATGCAAAAACAGAGTGATCGGAGTGCTTCTAGGAGATAGACTAGATAAGTTTTTACCAAGGAAAGTCATTAGTCAGTGTTTCTAGGTGATTGTACTCTATATTCTTGTGGAAAAGGAAGGGAAGGGTGCCTGGGTGGCTCAGTGGGTTAAAGCTGCTGCCTTCGGTTCAGGTCATGATCTCAGGTCCTGGGATCGAGGCCCGCATCAGGCTCCCTGCTCAGCAGGGAGCCTGCTCCCTCCTCTCTCTCTGCCTGCCTCTCTGCCTACTTGTAATCTCTCTCTCTCTGTGTCAAATAAATAAATAAAATCTTAAAAAAAAAAAAAAGGATGGGAACTCATATTCAGTAGGTGATTACCTTGTGCCAGGTGCTGTGCTGGATACTTCATTGTATGCATTTTAACCTATAGTCAACCCTATCAGAGGGGTGTCATGGGTATCATTGTTCCCTTACAGAATGAAGAAACGGAGACTCAGAAGTTGTTACTTGCTCAGGAACTTACAGGTAGTAGAGTTAAAATTCTAACCACCTCTCACCTGAAAGCCTTATTGTCTCCCAAGAGGTTCTTTCTGAAAAAAATGTAAAAATTTCAAAATATTACCATTGATCACTTCAGTACTGCCTGGTGTCCTTCCAGAACTGTCTATTTAGCTGGGAACCAAATCTCTAGGTAACAGTTGGAAAGTGGTAAATCCCCTCACTGGAGTTATTGAATGGGATGTTGGTGTTTTTTGTTTGTGTTTTTTTCCCCCAATTTTTATTTAAATTCTAGTTGGTTAACATATAGTGTAATATTGTTTCAGGAGTAGAATTCAGTGATTTGCCATTTACATATACCACCCAGTGCTCAACACAACAAGTGCCCCCCTTAATAGATAGCTGTCACCCATCTAGGGAAGGGGATATTGGTTAATCAAATGTTTACTCTGTTGTAGAAGGTATTTGTGCATCTGATAACGCAGTATGTGCCAGTAGTGGTTTATGTATTACTGATGGGAAATTGAAAACAAACAACAAACAGTTGAGTATTTTAACGCATATTAGAAGAATATTAACCAGAACACCAGCTTGTGATTGCATAGATATTGTTTAGACATAACTGAAGACAATAAACAAGTTTTTTAGAGAAACATATGAAGTAGATAATAGTGGCCCCACGTATTAAAAAAATTGTGATGGTAGCATGTGACTCTTGATGTTTGGGAATCATCACAATTAGGAATGGCCAAATAATGTTAACTCTGAGGGACAGTGAGTCTCAGTAGCCTTTGGTAACTTTCCAATTACCTAGAGATTATGTTCTACAAAACAGAATTCCTAACCAGCTCTGTCTGCTACCCAGCCCATTCTTAGGGCACCAAATTCCATTGTTGGCTCTTATGAAAGCAGGGAATTCAAATTAATTTGAGCCTCAGCCCATCCAAAATCTAATTACATGGAAAAATGTAATATAACAAAAGTGAAAGAAAAGGATTTTTAGATGGCCCAACTTTCAGGATTCCTAGGATCGCAGTTATTATAAAGAACCGTATAAATGACATCTCTTTGCCAAGAAACTGTATCTCTTTTTAGTTCATTTTAGGCAGTGACAGAAAATTATTTGAACCGGGTTCTAGTCCCAGCTCTGTCACTAACCAGGTGTGTGATTGGAGGGAGGAGGGTTGTTCTTTTGTTCTTGAAGATATTTTCCTTTTCTAGTGCTTTGTGAACAAGTCTTACTTATGCTTCTATATAGTTTGATGAGTTATCGGTTTTCAAAGAAGCCCTCTGACCTGAAAACAAACCAGGGACTCAGAGCTACATCTTGGGTAGCATCTGGGTAGGAGGCACCCAAGGAATATTAGAGTTAGGATTGGGTTAAGCAGTAGTGTTTAAATAAATTTGGAGACAGGAACTTATATTTACTGAGCACTAAGTACATTCAAGGCACTTTGTGTACTACCTTACTGAATCCTCAAAATCCACTTTTATGGATAAGAAAATTGAGGCTAATACAAATATTGAACCATTACATTGTATACCTGACACTAATATGTCAATTATACCTCAATTAAAAAGAAAGAAAGAAAGAAAGAAAGAAAGAAAGAAAGAAAGAAAGAAAGGAAGGAAGAAAGGAAGAAAGAAAGGAAGAAAGAAAGAAAATTAAGGCTAAGTTTAAGAAACTTGTATAACAGGGCACCAGAGTGGCTGTTGGTTAAGCATCTACCTTCAGCTCAGGCCATCATCTCAGGGTCATGGAACTGAGCCCCACATCAGGCTCCCTGCTCAGCGGGGAGTCTGGTTCTCCCTCTTCCTCTGCTGCTCCCCTTGTTTGTGCTCTCTCTCTCTCTGTCAAATAAATAAATAAAACCTTTAAAGAAAAAAAAAACTTGTGTAAGGTAACCCATCTCCTATATGGCAGACATGAGACTGAATTCAAGTGTGGTGGGCTGTAACCACTGTGCTTTATTGCCTCTGAAGATTTTAAATAGGCATGGGAGTGCAACCTGTAGAGCTGGGTTCAGAGCCCTGTAAGTTTAGTGCAGGTGAGGAAAAGCAGCCAGCGGTGGTGGAAGACCTTCCAAGCAGGCAGAAGGAGGTGACTGACAAGAATAGATGGGTCATGTTTCCCCTGGTAGACCTGCTAGATATAAGGGTCCAGTGGCTCAGCACATGCTTGGGGAGCAAGTGCCTGTGCTCAGTCAAGCAGGCACAGGTAAGCAAACACAGGTGGCAGCAGGGACAGGGGATCTGAGGACCCAGGGATGATGTGACCAGACAGCTGAGGTAAAGCCTAGATTGCTGATGGCAGAGTACGCAGCCCAGAGGTCTGAGGGAATCCACATCAGTCAGAGGCCTGCCCTGCTTGCTTCTCAGAAGTCTACAGGTAGGAGTGATTGGTGGCTAGATATCCTGGTCTGGTCTGAATGGCTCTATAACTGATTGGCTATGGAAGGTGGCTTCATTCTTTCTCTGTTTTTTGTCTCTCTCTCTTCCTTCATTTTTTTTTTTTTTTTTTTTAAGTAATCTCCATGCCCGGTGTGGAGCCCAACTGAGGCCTTGAACTTACGACCCTGAGATAGAGACCAGAGGGGAGATCAAGAGTTGGTCACTTAACCAACTGAGCCACTTAGGCTCCCCTGGTTTTGTCTCTTGGTTAAGAGCTTGGAATCCAAGTCACATGAACCTGAGTAAATTATTTACTAGTTGTATGACCTTAGGCAAATTACTTAGGTGCTATCAGCTATAAAATGAGGATAATAATGGTATCTCTTTATTGGTTGTGGTATAGATTAAATGAGATAATATAGCTAAAGAACAGTGACTGGCTCAATAAATGTAATTATTATTGTTATTAATAAGTGATAATACTTATATAGGATTAACTCCTTCTATCACCCAGTGACTTGGACTTAGTGTTCAGATATTTCATTGTTATCAACAGTCCCATAACACTGTTTGAGTTTAATCATAGGCTAATTTGAGTCCAAGTTCTTGCTCATAATTCTCAAAGACTGAGAGAAATTATGATTATAATATGGCCAAATCCCCCCATTTTCCTAATCCACTCCTTCTCCTCTGGACCATCTTACAATACAGGAAAAGACAAGGTCTCCGTTGCTCTGGGCCGTGCCTCATCTCTTAGAGGACAAAAGCCTCCCTCTGTGTCCCCACATACACATTGCCCTGCAGGCCCCTTCTTGGTACCTGCCTGAATTTCCAGGGAGCATGGAGGGTTATTCACAGTGGCTCTGACCATGTGCCTGAGGACATAGATGTATTTTTAGTGTCTTCTGCCTAGAGTCTGGCTGAAAAGGTCATGCCTATTTTTTATGCCTAATGTCAACTTCTGAATAAACAGGGTAAAGAACTCATTTCTGTTAATAGGGCCCAAGCAATGTGAAGGTATTGGTCCCCCCCCCCACCCCCCCTTTGGAATGTTATTTTGTTAATGACATGGAAGGAAAGTGCTTTGTTAAATCTGGAAGCAGTTTATAGGAGTTCTTGTGAAGGAGGAGAATGAAGGTGTCCAAGAGTGCCCTAGAGGGGTGCCTGGGTGTCTCAGTTGGTTAAGCCTCCGACTCTTGGTTTCAGTTCAGGTCATGATCTCATGTGTCATAAGATCGAGCCCTGAGATGGGCTCTCTGTTCACTGGGGAGTCTGCTTGAAAATTCTCTCCCTCTGCCCCTTCTCCCACTCATGCTCATGTGTTCTCTCTATAAATAGATAAATAAATCTTAAAAAAAGAAAAAGAGCACCCTGGAGAAGAGGGTTTAGGTAAGTCAGGTAGCCTCAGAGGGGCTGAACTAGGACCACTGAGAGGTAAATATAGGGAGAGGTTTTGGGTGTCAGGTTTTCTATTTACAGAGCTGAGCAGGAATGGGATGGCACATTTATAAACAATGAGTGGTCACCCTTGCATGTATTCATTCAAACAAAGACTGGAAGCTTCAACCAGGATGTTGGTGACTGGAGTCCTGTGGGAGCAGGAGACTGGATGAGATGGGCTCAGGGCCCTTCCAGAGCTGAGATTCATGATTCTGGAGGGGTGAGGGTGACAGCTATTCTGCATGTTAAGGGAGGCCACTGAATGAAGTGGATACCAAAAAATAAAATAAAATAAAATAAAATAAATAAGGTACAGCAACCTTGAAAATAAACCTTTGTGTGGCCACATTTTCCTGGGGGTGATTTTGTCTTTCAGTTTTCCCCTATTTATTTGTTAATGGTTATTGGTATATTTAAGTTTAGAAATTTTTTTCCCTTAAGTCACTTTTGTTCAATAATATTTTTATAGAAATGTCATTTTAAAATATATTGGCATAAAGTTGTATATTTCTTATGATTTTTAGTATCTACTTTCTCTGGAGTTATGTCCTCTTTTTCATTTCTGCTGTGTTTTTTACTTTTCTTCTTTAGCTATCGTATACCTGACATGTAGCATATTAATTTCAGGTGTACAACACAATGATTTGATATTTCTGTATATTACAAAATGGTCACCGTAAGTTTAGCATCCATCACCTTGTGTAGTTACAAAATTTTTTTCTTACCTTTTAAAATCTACTCCCTTAAGGCAACTTTCAAATATACAATAAAATATTATTATTATTATTATTATTTATAAAGATTTTTATTTTATTTGTTTGACAGAGAGAGAGAGATCACAAGTAGGCAGAGAGGCAGGCAGAGAGAGAGGGGGAAGCAGGCTCCCTGCTGAGCAGAGAGCTCATATTGTTAACTATAGTCACCATGCTGTACATTACATCCCTGTGGCTTATTTATTTTATAATTGAAAGTTTGTGTCTTTTGACCCCCTTCATTCCTTTCTCCTACCCCTACCTTCTGTCTCTGGCAACCCCTAATCTGTTCTTTGTATCTATGAGCTTTTGGTTTTTTGTTTGTTTGTTTGTTTTAGTTTTCACATATAAGTGAGATCATACAGTATCATTCTCGGTCTGATTTATTTCACTTAGCATAATCTCCTTGAGGTCCATTCACATTGTTGCAAATGATAAAATTTCCTTCTTTTTTATGGCCAAATAATGTGTGTGTGTGTGTGTGTTTGTGTGTGTGTGTGTTTTACCAGATTTTCTTTATCCATTCATCCATCAGTGGATACATAGGTTGTTTCCATATCTGGACTATTGTAAATAATACTGCAATGAACATGTGGGCGCCAATATCTTTTTGAGTTAGTGTTTCTTACTTTCTTTGGACAAATATTGAGAAGCAGAATTGCTGGATTATAGGGTAGTTGTCTTTTTAATTTTTTGAGGAACATCCATACTGTTTCCATAGTGGTCACACCAATTTACATTTGCACCAATTTATGTTTCCACCAACAGTTCTCAGGGGTTCCTTTTTCTCCAATCCTTGCCAACACTTATTTCTTGGCTTTTTGATACTGGTTGTTTTGACTGGCATTAGGTCATATCTCATTGTGGTTTTGATTTGTATTTCCCTGATGATTAGTAATGTTGAGCATCTTTTCATATACCTTTTGGCCATCTTTATGTCTTTGGAAAAATGTCTATTCAGATCTTCTGCTCAGTTTTAAGTGGATTGTTTATGTTTTTGCTATTCAGTTGTATGAGTTCCTTATATACTTTGGATATTTATCTTTTATTAGATATATGACTTGCAAATATTTTTTCCCATTCAGTAGTTTGCCTCTTCATTTCACTGATGGTTTCATTTGCTCTATAGACCCCATGTCTTTTTTAATTAGGGAATTTCATTTGCCTGCTATAATGGTTAAACTAAATAGGGCTGAAATACATTTTTTTTTCATTCTGCCTTCAAATTTCAATAATAGATTCTTTTTTAAAAATTTTATTTATTTGACAGAGAGACACAGGAAGAGAGGAAACACCAGCAGGGGGAGTGGGAGAGGGAGAAGCAGGCTTTCCCGCAGAGCAGGGATGCGGGGCTCAATGCTGGGCTGGATCCCAGGACCCCGGGATCACGACCTGAGCAGAAGGCAGATGCATAACGACTGAGTCACCCAGGCACCCCATCATTTCACTGAATCTTAACCTATCAGATTCCTTTTGGCACATGAGAAAACTGAGAGGTAGTTAAGTGACTTGCCTAAATTTTATAGAGGGTATGCAGCAGAGCCCAGACTTAAACCTTAAGGCTCCTGGTCTATTGCTTTTCCTAGTAAACCAGACTGCTCCTGATGTAGGCATCGAAAAATCTGTGAAAACCAGGATACCGAGCAGAGTAGAAGTAACACACAGCCTAGAAGGCTGCCTTTAGGCATGAGCCCTTCCTCTTTGGTAAGGCGCTTGTATGTTGTAGGCACTCAGCAGATGTTTGTTGAATGAAGCAAAACAATCCTATCAGTACCTGGCACCTAGTTAGTGTTCCATAAATGGTTACTGAATGTAAAGCAGCACAACTTTCAGTAGCTTCATGGAACTGACTGCCAAAGCTAAGGACACATGGAAAGGCCCATGACTTGTCCTCATTATGTTTTCTACTCCTGTATTTTTGGGTAGTTTCAACCCTGCGATGGTAGCAAGCCTTCCTGCATGCGCTGAGGCCTCCTGCCTTAAACTCCACTCTGGGCTTGAATGAAGATGAATTTTTCTGAGGATGTTTCCTACAAACAAGGGTATTGAGCCTACCAAGAGCTGCTGGTCAGTCAGGTTGAGTCATTAGTAGATAGCAAGCTGGCAGCAAACCTGGCACGGGAGCCACCCTGTCTACTTTTGTGATTAACTGACTGTAGTCTAGCTGTGATCAGCAGAACTCCTAGTTCAGGGAGTGGCTGGACTCCAAACCCAGCTCCTTGGAAGCTCCTAATTGGGCTCCACCTGTCAGGAGGTAATAGAGACTTATTGATATTTTTGAAGTGTAACTTCTTTGATAACTGGTAAATAGCATATCAGAGCTCCCTCATTTTGCAGCTCAGACTGCAGCAGGGTTATGAAAGGTATTTATAGGGTTCATAACTGTGATCTTACTCCTTCTTTGTTGCCAACTAATCCTCCTCTGGTTTTGTCTGTGAATCACCTGGGACTTGGAGTCATTGTGATTGGCTATGAGAGGGCTTCAGTCATCCTAAAGATTCCTGGATAGGTTGGGAGACAAGTGATGTGATATAAAAGCTGTTTTCTTCCCTTTTGGTTTGCGGACTTGGTTAAGAAGTGTTAGTAGATGGAATGATATTTAGATTTTTATTCTGTGCCCAGCGTGCTAAGAAAAGATTATTGACGTCAAGTGAGCAGTTCTAGGAGTAGAGTGAGTGGTCACAGCTAGAAGCTCCACCAGTCCTTGAAGAGGCAGAGATATTTACATCTCTGCCTCTCTCAGGGAGGGGAGACAAGATGCCAAGCACAGAATAGTGGTGAAGAGCCCTGATTGTGCAGTGAGGCTAATTCAGTTCAAATGGTGCCTCTGTTGCTCATTAGGTGAATGACTTGAGTGGAATCACAGAACTTTTGAATTTCAGTTTTCACATTTGTTTCATAGGGCTGATGGTCTTAGTACTTCATTGGGGTGTAGCATATTCTGAATGTATAAATGGTGACAACATTATTATGAATTCTAGTACTAACTAGCTATGCAAACTTAGGCAAGTCACCTCAATTCTTTGGGCCTAGTTTCCTTATTCAAAAGGGATTAGAGTAGATGATTCTTTATGTCATTCAGGATCTAGTCAGGAGATAAAATCCATGCCTGTTATTTTAACAGAGAAATTACTATAAACAGTTCTTGACAGGTAGTAGAGAACTGGGAAGGTGGACAGGGAAAACAGAGGTAGCAACTGCAGAAGGCAGCTATCACACTTAGGTCTGGGGGAACAGACGGAAAAAGTGGAGACGGTTGTACATGTTTCTCAGGACCAGTAGGTCCTGTTATCTCTGGGGAAGGGAAGGGAGGGTGGTACAATGTGGCTGGTCCTGAGAAAATTGCAAACAGAATCTCTGTGCTATAGGAACAAGCTGCTGAGGTCAAGGGAAAGAAGAAACATGGCTGGGCCCTGCTGACCTAATGGGAAGCAAGAAGGAAGTAGCAGGCCACCTCTCCCTTTTTTTTAGGTCTTACACTGTTCCCCCAACCTCCACTGGAAAAGCCTCGCAGGAAGCAGCTGGCAGTGGGGAAATAGGGTGTGCAGTGTCTCGTCCCTAACATTACAAAGCTGAATGTGGAAGGGTGGGCTTATAGTTGAGAGACTGGTATAATCTTCAAGGTTCCTTCCAGGTTAGAGTCTGTGAGTCAGGTTCTGAAGCTCATGAAGAACTCTGTGGGCTCCTGGAGAGTGAGCATGGTATGGTAGAATGACTTTGAGTTTTGTAGCCATACAGATCTGGATTGGAATCCTATCTCTGACTCTTACCAGCTATGGGATGTTGGGCAAGTTACTATGAATTTCTCTGAGCCTTGTTTCCTCCTCTGTAAAATGATGATATCAATATCTATCTCACAGGGTTATTGTGACACTTAAATAAGAATAGGCCCATGAAGTAAATACCAGGGAGGGTGTCTGGCACTTCAATAGTAGCTATTATTATTAAGGATTCTTAATGTGAATGTCTGCTGATTGGCTTCTTCCTTTTGTTGGTTGCACAAACTGATGTCACTGTTTAGTTTCTTCCACTCAGATGTGGCTTGCTGGATCATGATGGGGAGTCTGGGCAGTCAGTCAGTGGTGGCCAGGGAATCCCAGGGGCAGTTGCTCTTGGTACTCAGAATGAGGTCTAGTAGGCTGGTCTAGCACAAAATTTAACTTAGAAAATATCTGGATTTCAGGGCTACATGATGGTTAATTACTCAGTGGAGCCCCTACTACACTTCCTTCTAACTGTCCATTATAATGGTTTAATGGCATCTGATTAACAGCCCCTGATGCATCTTTACCCAGCTTCTCAAGAAAATACCTAAAAAAACAAAAGGATGAATACTCAAAATGCAAATTCACAGTTTTTGATATGATTTAAATCTGCTATAGAGACTATTGTATTTTGTCAATATTCTATCAGTTATTGGGGAGGAAGTCTTATTTAACGAAAAATACTTTTTCACCCCCCAATAAGGCAGTCAGGCTTTTATGTGAAACCATTCACCTAAAAGGTACCTCTCTGACAATTTTTTCCCCTTAAGATTGCTAAGTAATTTTGAGCTTGTCTGCTACAGGTGTCACAGGCATTATGATTAAGTAGTACTATTTCTCAGAAAGCCCAGCACCTATCATAATCATGCAACTCATTCTAACAGGTCTAAGATAGGGTTAGCTAGATTCTGCTTGACATGAAAGAAGCTTCTGAAAATACAGATTTCCAAAAGTTGTAGGAACGGCGAAGTTGGGTTGAGAAAACCAATTCATGGACTACCTTTGCTTCACCTCACCTAAAAGGACAGTGCTGCTTGCCTAAGAGAAGGGCAGAAGTTGCCTTGTTCTCCCATTGTCTGGTCCCTGCCTCAGAAGCCTCAGGGCCATGCTAACAAAACAATTCTCAATTTCCTTTGGAAAAATCAACAGATGAGAATATCTAAGGACATTAAAAATAGAGTAACAAGGCTTATGCAGCCATCAAAAAAGAAAAGAAATCTTGCCATTTGCAATAGTGTGTATAGGACTAGAGCGTATTATGCTAAGCGAAGTAAGGCAGAGAAAAGCAATTATCATATGATCTCACTGATATGTAGAATTTGAGAAACAACACAGAGGATCATAGGGGAAAAGAGGAAAAAATGAAAACAAGATGAAAGCAGAGAGGGAGACAAACCATAAGAAACTTTTAATCTCAGAAACTGAGGGTTGCTGGAGGGGAGAGGGTGGGAGGGATGGGGTGGCTGGGTGATGGACACTGGGGAGGGTATGTGTTGTGGAGAACACTGCGTATTATGTAGACTGATGAATCACAGACCTGTACCCCTGAAACAAATAATATATTATGTGTCAATAATAAAAATAGTATCAAGGAGGAATATTTTTGTTCTTTGATATGAAAAAATAATAGAAAATCAAAGAAATTAAAACATGAACCTAGTATGCACCAGTGAAAATTGGGATAAAGATAGAATTTGAATTGGGATCACCAAATGAATACAGTATATCCTCCTGTGAGTGACTCTAAATTTTTTTGTTTAAGATTTTATTTATTTATTTGACACAGCGAAAGAGAGCACAGACAGGTAGAGCAGCAGGTAGAGGGAGCAGGAAAATCAGGCTCCCCACTGAGCAAAGAGCCCAACATCGGACTCGATCCCAGGACCCAGGGATCATGACCTGAGCCGAAGGCAGATGCTTAACTGACTGAGCCACCCAGGTACCCTGACCCTAAATATTTTAAAATTATTTAAAATTTAAAATTTGGTGTGTAAAATTTTAAATTTTAAATTAAAAAAAATAAAAATTTAGAATTTAAAAGTATGGTGTGTAAAAACATTTTAATACATATTAATCTAATTGGATCTTCCCAGGAGGATCAAATGAGTTAGGTATTTTCATCTTTTAATGCAGACAAATCTATAAATATTTTCCTTTTGAGGTTATCCATTGTTTTGTGAGTTTATCCTAAACTTTCAAACTCCTTTCTAAAAATTTATGTCATTTTCAGTTTTTACAATGGATCATTTAAACTATGTAAAATTAATTTAATACATAGAGTGAGGTGAGGATGTAATTTAATTTTTCTCATATAAATAATTAATTGTTCCAGTGCAATTTATTGAATAATTCTATCTTCCTTCACTGATAATTGAGTTTTATACAGTGGTTGTCTGCTCTTAACAAGTGGCCCTTTCATTCTATGGAATTTATTAGAAAACTCAGTCTTAGGGAGTGAACCATTGGTTTTGAAGCTCTGGTTCTTGGGTTATTATTTCTTCATAGCTGTGGTTTTCAGGGCTATGGCTTTGCAGAGCTGTGGTCTTTCTGTGGTCTTTCCATTGTCAGAAACTCTTAAGTTAGCAAATCTTCCTTATCCTGAATGCCAGTGTGTCTTCCTGAAACTTCAACCCACTGGTCCTTATGCTGAATCCACTCCATTCTTGGCTGCCATATTACCCCCTGGGTGCCTGCCTGCCTTCCTCCCTCCCTCCTTCTTCTCTTCTCTTTTCTTTTCTTTTTCTTTTCCTTTTCCTTTTCCTTTCCTTTCTTTCCTTTCCTTTCCTTTTCTCTTCATTTCTTTTTTCTTTCTTCTCTCTCTTTCTCTCTCTCTCTCTCTCCCCCTTCCTTCTTTCCTTCCTTCCTTCCTTCCTTCCTTCCTTCCTTCCTTCCTTCCTTCCCCTCTAAATATATTTATTTTGAGAGAGAGAGAGCAGGGGGAGGAGCAGAGGGAGAGGGAGAGAGAATCCTCAAGCAGACTCCCCGCTGAGTACAGAGCCTGATGTGGGCCTTGATCCCAGAATCCTGAGATAATGACCTGAGCCAAATCAAGAGTTGGACCCTTAACCCACTGAGCCACCCTGTGCCTCTCCACTGGGTGCTTTCTATGTGTCATTCCTACTCCTTACCTCCAACTGTTTACCTCATTTGATGGGTAGGCATTATCACTCCATTTTGCAGAGGACTGGGATTCAGAGAGGTTTATCAACTTGCTTGAGGTCACAGAGCCAGTAAGTGACCCAGTCGGAATTTATGCTCCTTTCCAGCTGACTCAAAAGCCTAAACTTTTACCACTACATCATGCTATTTAAAAAAATTTTTTTTCTTTATTGTGGTAAAATATATATGACATAAAATTTACCATTTCAGCCATTTGTAAGTTTATAGCTCAGTGGTATTAAGTGCATTCAAATTGTTGTGCAATCATCAGTTGTCTATTTTTTAAGCATTTAAAGACAGCAGGCCATCTAAGTCTATTGATAGTGGGCCAGAAGATCATTAATTAAGATAATTATCCTACGTGTGTGGGCCAGTGAATTTCCACTTGGTGACAATGACTTGGTGAATAGTTATTTGGATATGACTCAAATGCTCATCTGAATTTTGGAGCTTTATTTATATTTATTATCTTTTGTCAGGAACATCATCATCTCCTACCTTCAGGAAATTAAACAAGAATATCTCACTATTATGTTATTAATTACATTCAACTTTAATTACAATTGCTAACTGATCCCAGACTGCTAGTTTGACTTCTGGGAGCAGCAGGCATACCACAGTAGTGGCAGACAGGTAAATATACCAGGGAGCTCATGTGGGTTATCGAATTAGATAAATTAGTGGTGCCAAAGATGTCAGGTGGTCCACTCTGGGGGCAGTAGCATGCTGGATTTCTGGGAAGGATGGCTATCAGGATTCATCTAAGTTTTCTCTTTACCAAAAGGTTGAAAAACCTTGTTTTTCTTCATAAAACACACAATCCAAAGCCCTTTATTGAATGTACCACTTTCTAGCCTGCTGACTAACATTTCTTTCCATGTGTGGCTTCTGGAACGGAAGTGATCCTGTCATGATCCTGCCAGTGCAGAGCAGAACACACCTGCCTAACTCTGGATGGCATGCCTCCATCCATGCCACCCCAGCATCCTCTTCCCTTCTGGTGCCTTCATGTTGTAGGCTCATGTTAAGCTTGTAGTCAGTTCAAACTCCAAATCTGCTTCATATATATTATTGTGACATATATATTATTGTGATATTCCCTACCTATGTCCTTGTGAATTGGCCTTTTGGACTTAAGGATAAGACTTTATTTCTATCAAGGGTGGAGAATATGTGCAGTGCCCATGCCTATGGACCTTGTTCACATCTAAGGATTTTTTTATTAACACTTTTTCCCCTGAGCCTGATAGGCCTCAGAATCCTTCTAAACATATGCTTCAGTTAGTCATTACCAGTCATTTCTTAGAGTTGGTATACAAGTACTTGCTTTGCATGGATTCTTATTATATGTTATTTCATATTTAACCCATCACAGAAAATGATAAATCAGGGTACATTTAGGACTAGAAGACTGGGGGGTAACCAATGTAACAGAGCTTGATAGAGTTAATATCATAAATGTTTAAAAAAAATGAGTGCTGATTGCAGCAAAAGTACAATAGTTTTTATTATTTAAAAAGCCTTCATTATTTTGACACATCTAAGGCCTTATTTTATGAACAGGTTGTGCCACAAACTTAATCAGTTTGCAAAAAAATCATGATTGCATTTTCCCTCAGTAATTTAGCTTCTTTCTAATCCCTGCCATTCTCCCTTACTCCATATAGGTGACTTTAGATTCAGGACAAGTTAGGGAGTAGGCACATTGCTTTCCCCCCCTTTTTTTTACTCCCAAGACTAATGGGGCAATATGTTCATCCTTGTTTCCTTCTTTAAATAAAGAAGGGTAGGGAACGCCTGGGGAGGAACTGGGCAAGCAACAGTTTACATTGGTTAGGAGACACTGGGCTGGGAAGACATTTGCAGGTTTGCAGAATACTCCTGGTATCGAAACTCATCTTTGAGATACGAAGTAGCCTGTATATCAGGCAACCAAAGACTGACAACTCCCAGTTCTTTACCTTTGCAAGGGGCTCTGTAGCTTTCCAGTCTCAGCAAACCAAAACATCACTGATTTCTTTTTCTTTTTTAAGATTTTATTCATTTGAGAGAAAGTGAGAGTAAGAGCAAGAGCATGAGTGTGGGGGAGGGGCAGAGAGAGAGAGAGGGAGAAGCAGACCCTGCCCAGCATGGAGCCTGATGAGGGGCTCCATCCCAGGGCCCTGGGATCATAACTTGAGCTGAAGGTAGATGCTTAATCGACTGAACCACCGAGGCACCCTTTGCTGACTTCTTATATGTATATAAAAAGCATATTGCAGACTATAAAGCAGGGCACAAATGATCATTCTTTTAATATGCCATATTTCTTTTAAAATATCTCATCTTGCAATTGGGAGGGGTTTCCTTATGTGCCCTTGACTTGGAGCCATTCTAATGTTGATAGAAGATATTTTCAGAACCTGGTTTCTGAGAACTCTCAATTGTTAGATGTTCAGATTGCTATTCACCTCTCCTCTTTCTGATTCTGACCAATGGGGAACACACATAAGGAATAATAGTCAGAGAGACAAATACCACTTATTTCATAGGTAGACAAGCTCCTGATACCCAACGTGTACTTTGGTAAAAGGCAGGTTGGTGAACCTGACTCTGGTGTGAAGTTGAGGTGTATGCTTCTACCACACAGCCCAAATGTAAGTCGTTAGATTCACATGCTCAGCCACATGACAGAGTGAGTCAGTGAGTAAAGGCCTGCAGAAAAGATAAAAAGATGTATTTAGCCATCGGCATACCAGGACTACAGGCCTGCCACACCCACCCTGTCATAGGTTGAACAGG
Source organism: Ailurus styani (assembly GCA_002007465.1). NCBI lineage: Eukaryota > Metazoa > Chordata > Mammalia > Carnivora > Ailuridae > Ailurus > Ailurus styani. The sequence goes on along the minus strand of LNAC01000675.1, from coordinate 703,299 downwards.
AAGAATGGCAGGCCTGCCTGCCTAGGAAGGACTGTCCAGGGGTGCTTGCCATGTGGAGCAGAAATGGAGCAGTGGTCAGTACAGTCATGGTTTGGTAATGATATCCACCAGTAATTGCAGCACACACTAACTATGTCACGCATCAGACAGTCCACTCACTCAGTGGAAAGTGAGTCAGGGGTAGGAGAGACCAGAGCATTCCATTCAATCTTCCTAAAAGAGGGGAGAGGGGGCAGAAATCCCTTCATCTTCCAGCTGGGAAAACAAGCGTAAATATTCCTCCCCTCAACAGCATCCCTTGCTATCCCTTGGAAGATGTCTCATTTGTGATCTAATCCAAGGATTGGTAATTGGGGAAGCAAGCTTTAAGCTGAAAAGATGGTGGAATTTTGATTGGAGAAAAATATTTTAACTGGAAAACTCCCCATGGATAATCTGCAAGTCAGTCATTGGTTTATGCAAAGCAGCACATGTGCCTCTGTGCTGATGGTGCAAATATAGTAATTAACCACACCGAAATGCCAGCCACACACCTGGGATTTGGGGAGAGACATCTCCTTCTCCAGGAGTGGGGGTGGGGGACTACAACTTAAAGAGAAACAAATGTATGAGAGACAGGTGTGGAAAGACTTTGAAAAATCTGTGACTATTTGGTTTGTGAAAATTGCCTTTGTTTCCAAAGCAAAAACATTTTTGAGGAAAACAAAACTTTTCTCAGTGTGAGAACTTTCTCTTTGTTTTTTGTATTTTATATTGGACTACACTATGGCATTATTAAAAAGCCATGAATGAATTTCAGAAATTGTAGAATCAGGCCTAGGATCTGACTCTCGTACATATGGAGGGCCTTGACCAAGTTACTTCACCTCTCTGAGCCTCAGTTTCCTCATTTAGAGTGACAGTAATCATACCTAGTAGTCAGGGCTGTTGTGCAGATCAGAGATATTAGATGGATAGTGCCTGGCACAGAATGAATTGTGATGGTATGTTTTTTCCTAAATACTTAATTCTGCATCACAATGGGTAGATCTGCAAACTTTGTGTACAACACTAAATCCAGGAGGATATTTGTTCTTTTATGGGCTCAGAAAAACTAGGTCAAATTTTAAAGTGGGAATTAGGAGGTCATGTTCCAGATAAGTCCTTTCTGGTTTGTATTATTGATTTTCCCAGAGAATTAGATCATCCAAACATTTGCAGATTCATTAAAGTCTGCATTAAAGTACCAGGTGTGGTTATTGTGACAGAATACTGCCCATAGGGTAGCTTGATGGATGTTCTGCTCAACAGTGACATTCCTGTCAACTGGGGTTTCCAGTAAGAGGTGGGCATTTGAGTGGTAGGAAACATAAACTAGTGAAACTCTATAACCAAACCCCATTTCCATCATTGTTCCTAGGGATCTATTGTCATCTGAAAGGCATTACCTTGAAAGAGGCCTTTGTGTATGTCTTGAGGCATGGATGGGAATGGGTGGCTCATTATATCTACATGGGGAGGCTTAGAGAGGATTTTGAACTAGGCCCACCCACTGGTGCCTGGAAACACCTGGCTGGAGATGATAGCAGAAAGTCCTGTTTAGCATCTAAAGAGTATTGCTACAAGCAACAGCAAAGAGTGTTGTAAGTAAGGCACAGGCTAGGTTTGATTAATATACCTAAGAAATACTGTGCTGGACCCTTAAGGCTACAAAGATAAATAAGAAATATTCCCTTCCTTCAAGAACATCTGGGGCTGGTGAGAAAGATAAATAAGCAGAGTTATGGAACAGTTGATAGAAGTCCTGAGGGAGTATCATGTGCATGGCAGTAGTATCTGGTCCATACTGGGCATGGAGAATGGGGTGTGGAAGGTATCCCAGTGGAGGTGAGCTGAGGAAGAGTAGAAGTTTGCCAGGAAAAAGGGAAAAGAGAAGTAGTTCCAAACAGAGGAAACAGGGTATGTAAAATCTAAGAGAGGATGGTCTAATCTGGGATTGTTAGTAGATTAGTATGGCCAGAACTTAGAGATGAAGGTGGAGGCAAGTTGTAGGAGTGGTGAGAAATGAGACCAGAAATATAAGTAGGTAGTCCTGAAATGGGCCAAAGTAAATAAGATAATTAGTATATGACAAAACTGAAATTTCAAATAATTGAGGAAAGAGATTGTTGGAATAAAGGATTTGGGATGACTGTCTAACCATTTGGCAAAAATAATATTAGATCCCCTAGTGCATACCTTTGACCAAAATTAATTTGGGGACAGCTTTAAATTTTCAATATGAAAGCCGAAACTTTAAAAGTACTAGAAGGAATGATTATGTGACACCACAGTGAAAATTAACAGGCATGTGAGTATTTGGGAAAAGTATTTCTAACATATCTCTTACTGAGTATAACTATAACTGAGTTGATATCCATAGCCTAGTGGATATTAGCAATGTAAATATTATAACACATAACTTTTTGTCTGTTAATTATAGATCAGTCTATGAACATTTATATATTATTTTTATTTTTTAAAGATTTATTTGAGAGAGAGAGGGCAGAGGGAAAGGGAGAGAGGAACTCAAACAGACTCTGCACTGAACATAGAGCCTGATGTGGGGCTTGATCCAACAACTCTGAGATCACAACCTGAGCCCAAACCAGACGTTGGACGCCCAACTGACCGCGCCACCACAGGTCCCTTTAAATTTATTTTTAAATGTGACATATGTAAATGAATCAGATTTATTTGGAAGAAATATTCATTTTTTTCTGGATAGTAATGACCTCATAGCATTCACAAATATGGGTATAGCTGAACTTACTTGAAACAATAATTCTACTGTCCCTGCACACAGTGACTGCATTTCACAGATCAGGAGAAATCTTTGTGGAGATTTAATTTGCTCTAGATGAGAGATTTCACATCAAAATGATCTGTGTGCCTTTTTGCAGGTATGCTATTGTTTTGATTGCCACCTGAAGTGACTCAGTCTTGGTAAGATTCTATTGAACGTATTTTCAAGTGAATCACCAGGGAGTCTGTATCTTCATTGCTCAGCAATGAACTGTGTGCCCTACCCTACCAGAGAACAATGTTTTGTCTGATTCGTTCATATACATAAGAGAAAATAAGATAAATACTGTCTGCCTATTTATCTGTCTTTGAATAGCTTATGCTTTTGAAAAAGCACTGAACCAAAATTCCATACTGTAAAGTCTTCTACATATTAGGATGAGTTCCCATCTAAATCTAGGCAGATTGAGTTAAAGGAGAGCAGGACTAAAAATACTCTGGCTGCATCTGGAACACAGGGATCCTCTGGGATTTGGTTCATTTGACCACATTCCAATCATAATGATGTTGAGCGTGGATTTTGTTCCCCAGGATGTTGAGTCCTTAAATAAATTCTTCTCGCTCTTAGGATTTGTTTGTTTATTTTAAGAAATCCCTCCAGGTTTATAAATTCCAACAAATCACAAAAATTATACATATTTTCAGTAGAGATTAAAATGGTCATAAAGGGAGTGCCTGGGTGGCTCAGTCGGTTAAGCATCTGCCTTCGGCTCGGGTCATGATCTCTGGGTCCTGGGATAGACCCCTCATTGGGCTCCCTGCTCAGTGGAGAGTCTGCTTCTCTTTCTCTGACCCTCCCCCCAACTTGTCCTATCTCTCTGTCTCACATAAATTTAAAAAAATTAAAAAATATCTTAAAGACATTGTAAGAGAAATAAGAGATTGGAAATTATATATATTGGTGAAGAGTTTCATGTTTTTCTGAATGCCATTTAACAGATAAATCAAGGGACATGGGAATTTCAATCAGAACAATTGAACATTTTTGACTACTCTTGGTATGTTTAAATAAATGCAAAGAAGAGATGAAGGAGAGAGGATAGACTATAATAAGAAAATCCATCTCAGATCATAGGAATCATGAAATTTTGATGGTAATGGAGAATTTACTTTATACAAATATACTACACTATTTGGGTTCATATGCTATTCCTGTTTCTCCCAGTTACCTTGTTATTCCCTAGCTTTTTTTTTTTTTTAAGTCTTTTTATTTATTTATTCATTAGAGACAGAGAGAGAGGCAGAGGCAGAGGGAGAAGCAGACTCCCCGAGGAGCAGGGAGCCTGACGTGGGACTCGATCCCAGGACCCCGGGATCATGACCTGAGCCGAAGGCAGATGTTTAACCGACTGAGCCACCCAGGGGCCCTTCCCTGGCTTTAATATATGTTTAAGTAAATGCATTTCAACAACAACCGTGCAATTTAAATGTAATCCCACAGAGACTGAAAACCAAACCAAACCACAGACTACTGTTCTTCATGGGGATTGGCTCATACTAGTCACTGTATGTCATAAATATCTGAAAGTGGACTCTCTTAGACAAGTGCAGATGAGCAAGATCATTTTTATACTGAGCACTAACCATATATGGAAATTGTCTATGGCAGGGGCCAGGCTGACATCACTCTGTCCTCTATAGGAGTGAGCTGAGGTATGTGTGTGGGAGAGAGAGGGTGTGTGTTGTGCAGGACAACAGGGAATAAAGGGCCTAAGCAGCACTGTTAGAGCTGATCAGCCCATGTTGGGGAGCACTGGGAATGATGGATGACTAGGATGGGCACTTGGATGGTGATTCTTAAATGCCAGGTTGAGAAAGTCACACTTGATCAGAAAGGAGCATTGTCAACTCTTAAGTGGTGGGAATGACATAAACAGAATGAAGAGAGATACAGATATTGGTGGCAAAATTGAATTTTCTTTCCCTCATGATTAATTAAGGCACTTAGTAAGGACTCAAGGCTAGATCTCATAAAGGAATGCCTAATTCACAGTGTAATTCTAAATACTGTTTAACAGAGAATCATGAATTGATACACTTGCTAATTTGACCCTGTTTACTTGTCAGAGGAAGGCCAAGGGGTTAAATCAACCATCTCAGCTTGTCTGAAACTGGAGCTATTGTGTGGAAGTCACCTTACAGGTTATTTATTTGCGCCCTTTCATTTTCAGATGAGGCAGTTGAGACCCAGGGAGATGGAGAAACCTGTTTAAGGCTCCAACTTGCTCCCTATTCCCATGTAGTTCTCTGGTAGAAGGATACAATTTCAGTCCTGGACTTCCTGTTTCTCTCTCTCCAACCCTACTTCCATTATAATTTTGGCTGACCTTAGTATCCACGAGAATGATGTGTTCTGTTCCGTCAGTTCTTTGACCCCCATTTTTCTCCCACGATCTTTTTCTTCACCTGTCTCAGCTACCCATTTCTATAGCATACCTGAGACATTACGGTAATGCATAACTGAATCTCCCCCACATCTCCATGTCAATATCTCATTTTTTTGACCTTCACCTTTTTTTTTTTTTTTTTTTTTAGTGAATTGCCTTTAGTTTCCCAACTTTACTGATGGATTAAGTGGGACATCCAATCCACTGACCTCATTGTACTTTACTTTCTTTCACACCCTATTTTTCTCCTCACCTGGCTTAGATTCCATGGTCCATCACTGATATAGATTCATTTACCTAAACTCCTATTGTCTTTTTTTTTTTTAAGATTTTATTTATTTATTTGACACAGAGAGAGAGATTACAAGTAGGCAGAGAGGCAGGCAGAGAGAAAGAGGAGGAAGCAGGCTCCCTGCTAAGCAGGGAGCCCAATGCGGGGCTCGATCCCAGGACCCCGAGATCATGACCTGAGCTGAAGGCAGAGGCTTTAACCCACTGAGCCACCCAGGTGCCCCTAAAGTCCTATTGTCTTATCACAAACAGACAAATTGTATAAGTTTGGTGTATTTGCTATCTTCTGCCTCGGGACTATATTCTCTTTGAGGGAGGGCCTTTGTCTGCTCTGCTCCCTGCTGTATTCTGAGGGCCTAGAACGTGGTTGGTACATGGTAGGTGTTCAGTAAGTATTAGCTGAATGAGTGAATAAGTGAATCAGTGAAAGTACGCATAGTTTTCAGAGGGGTTAAATTTGATTTTTCTGAGAGTTTGGCACATGCTTCTGTTTTGATTATTTCTAATACTAAGTAGTTTTTTATTTTTCTTTAATTCTTTTCTCCCCTCCCACAGAAGGCAGAGCTTTGTTCTGTTAGGCATTCTAGTGTCTCTTTCTTGAGCTAATTACAGGGAAGCCTGAGAATCACTGTCCTTGCCCTTTAGGGTATGCAGAGAGGTAAGGCGGTGAGGTGGGAAAGGGAACTTGATTATCATCTGAAGCCATCAGCTAAGTACAACCCATGTTATGTCTTGGAAAGGGATATATCAACAAAAGTAAACTACTGTGTCAAGTAACAACTTCTGGGCATATTCCCGGCCTTCCTAAGCCCACTGCCAGGTAGAGATGATCCAGTAGGCAATTTGAGTATGTGTCAGGAACTTGGAACTCAGATGGAGATGAGAATTTGGGGACTACCACTGTCTAGGGCTGTATTGTAGCCATAGATAGAGAGGAAACCTTCTAGGGAGAAGGTGTAGAGAGAGAAGAGACAGCAGAATGCTGAGATGGCAGCCAGGTATTTCTGGAGAACTCTGGTGCCATTAAAAACACGATGACAAAGTGACATGATGAAGAAAACAAGGGAAGCACGTTCATATGCAGCGTGTCCCCATCCACAGACACAGCTATGGAGCCACAATACCCATCATTTTGGGATTTACACATGTGTGTCTAGTCTAGAGGCAGAAGATTTAGACATATGTGTTTATGATGATTTGTGTAATTAATTTACCAAAACACAAAATAAGAACTGTGACTTTGAAAGGGTTCATGGGACAGTGGTGGAGTGGAAAGGATGGGCCAGTGATGTTATAGAGTCCTTCTGGGTCTAGCCCCAGACATGGGGTTAATTGCCCTCCTGTGCTTGAATCTCCAAGCCTCTGGCATCCTAGCATCTCTGGGCTAGTTTCCTTATCTTTAAAATTTTTTAATTTTAAAAAACACTACATCAGTGAATCCTGGGATGGTCCTGCCCCTGAGAGCATGTTTTGTAAGTAAGTGGTCTGAAAAAGTATATTGAATTTTACAACCAAATTTCATATTTATATGATTTATAAAAATCATATGGATTGATTTAGTAGTTCGTGCTTTTGAATGTAAAGCTCAATCAAATCCTCCTGGCTGGTGAGGCTAATATTAACAAAGACGAGGAACTCTGGGACTAAGGTGATTCCAAGTTGTTCAATTCTGGAGTTCTGTTCAGAGTATCAGTAAATCAGTGCCTGGCTGTTACTCTTCATCACTGTAGTTGATTAGGCGGTACAAGAAAAACAACCTATCTCAAAGACCTACTTTCGAACAAGTAAAGAAGATTTTTTAAAAAATATTTTTAGATTTTATTTGTTTGACAGACAGAACCACAGCGAGTGAGGGACCACAAGCAGGGAGAGTGGGGGAGGGAGAAGCAGGCTTCCCACTGAGCAAGGAGCCCTATGCAGGGTTCGATCCCAGGACTCTGGGATCATGACCTGAGCCAAAGGCAGACACTTAACAACTGAGCCACCCAGATGCCCAGTAAAGAAGATTTTTTATAAGATGAATTTCTCAACACAGTTAGTCTGGTAGAAGTGATGATGTCTTTGGTAATTTTGGGTGACTTCCCAGTCCTCACTAAGTGTGCCCATTTAGGTATGGATTTATCACAGCATTAAGGGCAAATCTCACTGGTGTACCCCTTCATAGGTGGCTTGGTTACTGGATCCTAAGGGGATGATAATTATAATTGAAGAGCCCCCTAAGGAAACCCCCCTGCGTTCTAGGTGCTTTCAAAGAGTCAGAGATTATTACATAGGGAGCAAAGTGTTCCCATTAAATAATTTATCTTTGTGATGGATGCTTAGATGGAAAAATGTAGCAAACACAGAAGTACTTATAGCAGAAAAGATCTAAGACTTAATGCATGAAAAACAAAAAAAAAACCCACCACCTGCTCTATAGTAAGTAATGCTTTATTGAAATACAATGTCACTAATAAAGGCTGATTTGGTGAGTTCATGCATTTCTATTTAATTTATTTCTCTGGAATGCTCTTTCCTGAGAGCTAATTGCTGAAGCCATGGAAATAACACTTTTACACCTTTGATTTTAATTCAGTGTTCTGCTTGCATGGATTTTTAAGGGTCGGTTCTTATTTCACTAGGATTTTGGTTAACTCTCAGTGCCTCTAACAGAAGTCAATGTGCGTCGAGGGTAGAAGACAAATCTTTACTTGTTACCAAGGAAAGGGTTAAATGTCAGCACTGGATCTTGAGCAGCTGTGCATGAGTCTTGCAAAGAAGTGCCCAGTCTACAGGGAGGTGGAGCTAGGAGAGCAGTTCTCCTAGGAAGCTGCAAGGGGAGGTGCTCAGGCAGGTAGAGGGTTCCAACTCCAGCAGTGTTGTGGAGCAGTAGGTTGTAGACATGGTTCAGAGCTTAGGCTCTGGAGTGAGCCAGAGCTGGATTAGTGTCCCAGCTCTGCCTTTTTCTAGCTTTATGATCCTTGGGGAAGTCACTTTATGAGCCTCAGTTTCTCCATCCCATGTAATAGGGGTTAAAAACTGTACCAACTTCATAGGAATGTTATATTAAATGAGTTAATGCATGTAATGCTCTTAGCAAGTACCTGGTACAATACAGAGCTCAATAGGTATGATGATGGTGATGATGATGTGAACAGACAAGGATCTTTGTTTGAAGGATCTGCCAAACCAAGGAAACAAATAGGCAGCAGGTACCTGGTGGAGAGGGTGACCATTATATCCCCAGGTTTAGGTGCCAAGGCAAGGTCTACTAGCTTCCCAACAGATTGTTCCCATTATCCCAAGAACCAAAGTTCTCTGTCCTCTACCCTATTAGGTGGGCTAGGGTTGTTCAGTATGTGCCAAACATGGAGTTCTCCCATGTGGTTATTTGTGAAAAGCTCAGTTTCCCCTAGCACAGTACTTCTCAATCCTGGGTGGATATTACAATCCCCTGGGGCTTTCATAATAAACTAATGCCTGGGCCCCACCTCTCAGACACTGTGCTATAATTATTCAGGGGGAAAATTCAGGCATTAGTATTTTAAAAGCTCACTGGTGGATTCTAATGTGCAGCGCTGCTTGGAAACTACTGACTTAGCAGTTTAACAAGTAAACTAAGCATTGTTTTATGCAAGGGAATCAGTAAACATCTAGTAGCAATATAATTGCCAAACCCATAATTATTTAATAACCATTTGGAATAATTGGTTTATCTTCTGTTTGACCTCTTTCTAGCATTTGACACCATCAACTCCTCTCTTCTCTCTGAAGCTTTTTCCTCACCGGATTTCCCTACTCCCTCTTTCCTCTTCACCTCCTACTGCCCACCAGGCTCCCTCTCAGTCTTTCAGCAACATCCTGCATACACACTTTGAATGTTTAGAGTTTCCTGGGGTCTATCCTTGACATGTTTTTCACTTGTTCTAAACCCTCTCTGATTTAACTCCCACTCCCAGCAGCTGCCACTACCTGTATGCCAGTGTTTTCTAGTCCTGGAGTTTTAACTCTCCATCTGTCTTGAGATCTGGGTGTGTAAGTTCCCCCCATTGACCTGCATGTTCCGGGCCTCCTAGACTCCACATGTATGGCAGTCTTATTATTTATCCCTGACTGCCTTATGGCAATTCCTCACTTTTAATGCTTTCTTTACATTCCATCTTAGTCTCATCTGTCCTTGCTCCCAGAGGATCACCTTGCTCCACCATCCCTCCTTCCCAATTATAGGCTCTAAAGTGTGAAATTGACCAATGTTCCCCCATTTCCAACTATCACTAACCTTACCAAATAAAAGTCATCCTTACCTTGTTTCTTCTTTTCTCAGAGGAAAGGCTGTGCCATTTGTTTTTCCACGGCCAACCTCTCCTCTTGGGGTCTGGATCCCATCTTGCTGACTCTTTTCATTTAGACATTGAATCAATACATATTATTTACTATGTGCTAGGCATTGTACTAGGCAGATAATATAGCAGTGCACAAGTCAGACTGAGTCTCTGCTTGTGGGGAGCTCATAGTCTAGCAGTGGAGCATAGAAAATGTACAAAATAATAGATAGTTATGTGATACATTAAATGGTGATAAATGCTAGAAGAAAAATAAAGCCACGTAGGGATTGAGAGAGTGACTAGGAATTACAGTTTTCTGTGGTGTGGTCAGCATCCTGAATGAAGTGAGGGGTATTCGGGGGTAGAGGAAACGGGAGGCACACTGGAAGGCACATGCTTGGAGTTGGAGGGACAGCATGGGGGTCAGTGCAGTGGGACAGTGGGGAAGAGAAGTAGAAGATAAAATAAAAAGTAAAAGCAAGGGCAAGCTTATAGCTAGACAAACAATACAAACAGTATCCTACTTTAGCAGGATTACATGTTACTTTTGTGTGGGGACTGAATCTTGTTCATTTTTGTGTTCCTGGTACCTTGCCCAGGGCCCCGGGGCATGGTAGGTACTCTGTGAATATTGATCGGAAACCTGACTGCATTTTGTATTCTTCAATTAAGAATAAATACAAAAAATAACAATATGGCCAGATCGTGCTGTATTTATAGGTATTTAGCATATTACCAGGGTAGATTGTGAATACGTGTCAAAAATGGACTATTGAGGGCGCCTGGGTGGTTCAGTGGGTTAAAGCCTCCGCTTTCAGCTCAGGTCATGATCTCAGGGTCCTGGGATCGAGGCCCGCATCGGACTCCCTGCTCAGCGGGNCCCCCCCCCCCCCCCGCCTGCCTCTCTGCCTCCTTGTGATCTCTCTCCCTCTGTGAAATAAATAAATAAAATCTTTTTAAAAAATGGACTATTGAGACAAAATTCATGAGGGAAATACAAAAATATCACTCTATTTCTTTCACTGAAAAAAATACAAATTTGATTTTACCACTATAATTAGACTCCAATAAATATTCCTCCTTTATCCCTCCAGGGGGGTCCCAAGCTTTCTGCAAGTGAAATGAGCACTAAATGTGCCCAGTAAAACACTCCGATTGTTTCTACCCTGTAGCCAGAATAGAGATCTTAGCTGGTTGCTTCTTCTAACAGCTTAAAGATTCAAATAATGTTAGATTTTTTAACCCCCAAAATTAGAGGAGTCAGGGTAAATTGTCCTTGTACCACCAAACTCCCTGTGAAGAAGTTAAGAGCCTGCTCTTCCTGACGCTTCCTTTCCCCCTGGCAAAGTTCAAAGTCCTAGAGCTCTCTAACAATACTCACTGCTTGTACCAACCAAATTGCAGATCCCTGCAAGGTAGCAGCTAGGCCTGCTTGACTCACCTTGAGAGTCCAGGATCCCATTAGAGTGTCTCCACTCAGGAGAGGCATTCATCTCAATCACCAAAGTGCTCAGTCAGTAAAGCTCAGAGTCAAAGAGATTACAGCTTGAGGTTCCATTCCTCCAATTAACTCTCCTGGTATCTCTGTCCCTGATAGCACCCATGACTCCATCTCCACACTAGCTCCAGGGAGGCCCTGGTTGGGGAATGTGCTTGGCTTGGTATCAATCCATCATGATCAGGCAATCAAAACAAACAATACTGTACTCTATATATGGAACACAGAACAATCAAGAGTGCAAGTGGTGACAAATGATGCTACAGACATGAAGATTGGCCTTGTATGTCTTTTTCCTTGAGGACAATTAACTGTTCTTTTTTCTTTTTTAAAGATTTATTTATTTTAGAGAGCAAGCATGAGCAGGAGGAACAGAGAGAGAGGAGAGAGAATCTCAAGCCGAGTCTGCACTGAGCACGGAGCCTGATGTGAGTCTTGATCTCATGACCCTGAGATCATGGCCTGAGATCATGACCTGAGCCGAAACCAAGTCAGATGCTTAACTGACTGTGCCACCTAGGCGCCCTGGATAACTATTCTAATTCATAGCTGAAAAAAGGCATGTTACCAAAACAAGTTACTGATGACCCAAGACAAGGCCTTGCCAAACTCAGAATAACCTGTGTGCATCCATCTTTTTCAGGTAAATTAACGTAACTGGAGTTAGGATTTCAACTCAAAAGGCAGAGAGATCAGCAATCTACAGTATTACACAATTTGTGCATGACTCTTGGTAGGTGGAGAGCAAACCATGTCTGCAAAGAAGAAAATGCAAGCGTTTGAGTAAAGTGGCAGTGAGCTTAGCACTTAGGCATGCTGTTAATACGGTATGTTGCAGTGATTTGGTTAAGTCCCTCCACCCCCACCACTTTTCTTTTTTTTTAACTTAAATCAGTTTCATAGAGCTAAAGGGCATCCAGTTTGGCAAAAACAGCAGGAAACTGCTTTGGATGGATATACTTCTTCATCTCAGGAAGTATGTTTAAAATCTGAAGTAAACAAGCCATATAGTTCTTCCCTTCTATAACGAAGGATACAGTGGCCACATCAGCAATGAGGCCTGAGGTCATCTTGCCTCGGGGCAAGTTCTGAAAGTTCAGTGAAAAACCCCTAAATTGAAGTTGTAAATTGTAAGGTTGAAACATTCTGAATATTTTGCTTAACAGGAGTTTCCTGCAGGCAGTCAAAGCAGTCAGTCCCTAACTGGGGGTCAAGGGGTCCTCCCTGTTTCACAGATGGAGAAAGAGAGCATTGAGTTTATAAAGGCTTAACTTCTTCCTTGTCATGCCTTCCTTGTCACTGCTGAAGACGTTCTCCTGGGTAGGGGGTGGAAGGGGGAGGCAGAAAGCCTCTTTCCAGCAAAGAGTCTAGTATGAACTTAAAATAACTTATCTGAAGAAATGAAAGCACCACTGACGTTCAAGAAATAAAAGATCTAGAATGCATGCAGGAGTCAGGATAATTGGCAAGCAAATGAACCTCATTCTGGGACTTCTCTAAATGAGTTTTATACAGCCTTCTCAATCCTTGTGAATCTCTTGTTACATAAACCCACTCACTTGATTGACAGAAACAGGGAGAGTCCAGATGTTAGGGGATGGTGTTCCCATCAAACAAGCTGCCCTGGCTTTGAATATACCAACATAGTCTGAAGCAATGTTTAGCAACACAAAAAACAAAAACGAAGATTCCCCCAAACCAGACCAAAGCAAAAAAACCCAACCAAATGCACCACAAACAACGGAGAATATTTTCTAAAGCAATTAACTGGCCCATCACTTTCCTGTCTCTCTGCCTCAGAATTCTGAGAGCTTCAAAAAATTGTGCTGAATAAGGAGGTACCATCGCTTAATCAGGTCTTGCCAATTATTTTGCCTGATTTAACTTTTTTCTACCTCACTGCCCCTTTCCTGTGGTACTGTGGGCTTCACTCCGCTTTCCAGTGCCAGCCCTCAGTACAAGGCAATGGCCAATGTGCCCTGGACAAGTGGATACACTTGTTTCTGAGCAAGCTGCACACACACCTTTGGCAAAATTATAGATCATTAGGATGTCTACAAAGTAGAGATAGTCAGAATTGCTTGTGAGTAGTTACTGATGAATGGACAGTCCCTAAGACATAAAACAATATTAAATGGCAGTGGAACAAAGCTAGGAATTAATGGAAGCAAATTATTTGTATAAAAATTCTAACTTTCCTAAGTCATAATCTCTTAGGAAGCAATACTTAGTAGTCTCCGTTGTGCCTTTGACTTTTTCATACTGGGCACCTAGAAAATGTCTATTGATTTGGCTTGAGAACCATTTTTATTCAATAATAATGGAAATAAACTGATTTTATGCTTTTTTGGGGGTCAGACTCTTGGGCATGACCTCTAAACCCCCATTTGTTTACATTGGTATTTTCCCTTTCCCCTTAGTCAGTGAGGGAAGGAGGTGAATCTTGAAATATGACATAGCAAACATGGAACGATAATTAGATAAAATTATATCAACAATAATTAGAATTTCTAATTTCAATTTTAATTGTATAAATTGAGACAGGAACAATGAAATGTTTTACTAGCCATCAGGCAAACTGAAAATAGATTTAAAAATATTTGTAGTTGAAAAATATTTACAATTCATCTATTCAGTTTGTAATTGTTGAGAATCCCATATGTGCCAGACACTGTGTTAGCTCTGGAGGTTATAAGGTTGAACATGACATACAGGATTTCTACATTCAGGGAATTTACAGTCTAATGATAAATAGAGAGGCTGAGACCAGTAACCACATTGAAGAGGGAATGATGCTTCTCCCGTTTTACCTTCATTACTTGACCTACAGCTCAGGCAATTCATTGCATGCTTCACTGTGACTCACACAATTCCTTTTATTCCCACTCATTATTGAAAAATACTGCATTATGAAGTTAACGTTGATGAAACCATTGTGCTCGCACAATTCCTTGTGTTTCTTTTCATTACCAAAAACACTGCATTATAGAATTAAAGTTGCTATCATACGTGACTATGTCATTAAATCACATTCACTTTGTATTTCATTTTCCTCTGATTGGGCTTCTCTTCCCTGTGCCTCTAATTCAGAATCAATAAACGAGTGTTCAGACCCAAACATACTCCCAGTAAATCATGAGGATATTTAACAGATCTATTAATGGGTAAATATAGGATACTACATACTTAGTAAGCAGGGATGCTGATTTTCTTTTTTTCTTTTTTTTTTTTTAAAGATTTTATTTATTTCACAGAGGGAGAGAGATCACAAGGAGGCAGAGAGGCAGGCAGAGAGAGAGGAGGAAGCAGGCTCCCTGCTGAGCAGGGAGCCCGATGCGGGCCTCGATCCCAGGACCCTGAGATCATGACCTGAGCCGAAAGCAGAGGCTTTAACCCACTGCGCCACCCNCCTCGATCCCAGGACCCTGAGATCATGACCTGAGCCGAAAGCAGAGGCTTTAACCCACTGAGCCACCCAGGCGCCCAGGGGATGCTGATTTTCAATAATCTCTATATTTCAAGGATTTTCCTTCATTCACCAAGGGTAAGCTCATTATATAGAAATGTGAGTGAGGTCATCATATTATCTCTGATGGCCACTACTGAGAAAAAAAAAAGAAAACTGAAATAATCTTTTGGCTAAACTTGAAGTAGCTGTTGCTTGGAATTGATAAAAAATATGGAATAAGTACTTGGAAATCTAGGTTCTGCTTTGTTTTGCTTTAGGAAAGTGCTGATTCATTTATGTTTTGGTCAAGGTCTGATGTGATGCTAAAGCGTCATCCTTATGCTATTGTCTGTTTTACAGTTGTTTCACAATCTGGTTACATGTCAGTGTGAACTTGTATGCTTACCATATGTATCACCATAGCACTGGACAGCAATGAAAGTCACAAAGTAGAATATAGAATATACATTTACATAAGGGTAGCTTAAAAGTGTTAGTTTCTCTCATATCTTTATTAACAAGGATTGAAAAATTAGTTATGCAATTTTGAGTTTGGCCAAGGGAATTATTTGGAATGGGGGGCTCAGGGCTAATAAATTCTGCATTATCTCATAGCATGTTAGAGCTGGAATACTAACAATAAAACCACCATATATCTAATGCTTAGCCATATGCCATGCATTGTGCTAAGGGCTTCCCATGGATTATTTTATTATAGTAAAAATCCTCACAACATCCTTATGACCTGCATATTACAATCCCCATTTCCCAGGTGAGAATGTTGAGGCTCAGTTACTTGCCCAAGTTCATAGCTAGCGAAAGCCAGGACCAAAATCTCTTTCGTTCTAGAGTTCACTCTCCTGGCCACTCGCTGTGCTTCTTCTCGTGGCTGGCAGAGAACTTAGAGGTTTGCTGCAGCTGAAGAACCAAAGGCCCAGGAAAATTAAGTTACTTAGCCAAGGTCCCCTTGTCAGTAGCACATTTGGGGCCATGACTCAGATCTCTTCATGTCCTTTTTGCTCATGGTGAAATAGAATATTGGGCTGTAGGGGCCACTACATCTTTGCCTTTATCAACGTGCTAAACTCTGAAGTCACCCTGTGCTCTTCTTCTCTTACATCTAATTGGGCAGCAAATACTGTTGATCCATTTAACACAATGTCTTACAGGAGGTAGAGCTCATTTGATAGAATGGTTATGAGTCAGGCTCTGCAGTCAGATTTGAACTGGTTTTAAATCTTAGCTCTGCCATTTGCCTGCTGGGTGATTTGGGGCAAATTAATTAATCTCTCTGTATGTCAGTTTTTTTCATCTTGAAAATGAAAATAATAATGTCTACCTTATAAGATGGTTTTTAGGATAAAAAGCATATGGAGAGAAGTCACACCCTGCCTCAGGGAGAACAAAAAGCTTGGCTCTTATCCCTAAATCTTTCCTATTGAAAACAAAACATCTTTGTGTGTTTGCCAAAGGAATTTTGATGAAACCAATAGTCAATTGGTATTGTTTGGTCCTGAAGCCCAGGATTTTCTTTCAGCTTGTAAGTCCCTTGTTTTGCCCTTCTAATTCTGGATGTTTGGTTATTTAGTGAGTATGTTTTATTATTATTATTTTTAAAGATTTTATTTATTTATTTGAGAGAAAGAGAGAGAGAGAAAGCACAAGCAAGGGGGAGGGGCAGAGGAGAGAAAGAAGCAGGTTCCCCACTGAGCAGGGAGCCCAATCTGGAGGTCAGTCCCAGGACCCTGGGATCATGACCTGAGCCAAAGGTAGATGCCTAACCAGCTGAGCCATCCAGGTGCTCCATGAGTGTGTTTTGAAGTGTGTGTGATCAAATGAAAATAAAGCAGGGCGCCTGGGTGGCTCAGTGGGTTAAAGCCTCTGCTTTCGGCTCAGGTCATGATCTCAGCGTCCTGGGATCGAGGCCCACATCGGGCTCTCTGCTCAGTGGAGAGCCTGCTTCCTCCTCTCCCTGTCTCTCTGCCTACTTGTAATCTCTCTCTCTGTGTCAAATAAATAAAACAAACAAACAAACAAACAAAACAAATGAAAATAAAGCAGGGGCCATGAACTTTAAAAACAAAACAAAACAAAACAAAAACTAGAACAAAAACAAAAAAGCAAAAGAAAAAATATGTATGGAGTTCTTATGATGCCTGGTGCAGCATATGCTTGCAATATATATTATTCACACAACCGTTCCCTTTCTTAGACTCAGCCCGGTCCAGACCATCATCTTCCTACATCTGAACAAGAAAGAGTCCCCTCAGGGGCATGTGGGTGGCTCAGTCAGTTAAGTGTCCAACTCTTGGTTTCAGCTCAGATCATGATCTCAGGGCTGTGAGATCGAGCTGCATATGGGGCTCAGTGCTCAGAGGGTAGTAGGCTTGAAATTCTTTCCCTCTTCCTCTTCCCCTCTTCCACTCCTGCACTCTTTTCCCTCATTCTCTCTCTCTCTCTCAAATAAATAAATAAATAAATAAAATCTTTTAAAAAAAGAGTCCCCTCACTAGTCTCCTAGCCCCTGTCTTTTGCACTACTATGAGATGAAACTATACTTTATCATATTCTCTTGTTCAAGAACTTAATAGCATATAGCATTATATCCAAACTCTCCAAGCTTGTGGACAGTGCCCCACATAACTGAATTCTTTAGCCTTTGCATGAGTTTCACCAACTGTACAGTCTGAGGGCATAGTTCCCACAAGCACTTCAGACATCAGCCATAAGTTTGGTGGTCCTAGGACCATCCTCTGGTTACATATTTGAGCATCTCCATAATCACCCTCAGTTTTGATAATTTGCTAGGATGACTACAGATCTCAGGAATGTTATACTTACTATTATGGATTTATTACAGCAAAAAGGTACAAATTAAAATCAACCAAGGAAGATACGTATAGAACAGAGTCCAGGAAGGGTCCCAGTGCAGAGCTTCCTGCATTCTCTCCCCATGGAGTCATGGACAACATTACCTCCTCCCAGTAACCATATGTGATAGACACAAAGTACTGCCAGCCAGAGAAGCTCACCTGAGCCTTTGGTGTCCAGAGTTTTTATTGGGGCTTGATCACATGCTGCTTGTGTGGTTGACCTTTAGTCTCAACTACTCCCAGAGGTCAGGCTAATACCGTTAGTCATCATTTCCTCTGGAGGTCATAGCATATTGCATGCCCTGAGGACCCATCACAAATCACGTTGTTAGATTGTCAGTGGCCAAAGCTTACAAACAAAGACCTATCTATTAGGCAAGATATTCCAAAGGCCTAGAGCCTAGTTGCTGAGGGCAAAGGCCAGACCTCTCTTTGGGTAAGGTTAATTCTTCACTGCATAGCATTATTTTCCATTGCTCTTCTGTAGAACACTGTTGGCCAAACAAGGTAACACCAAAACCATCCTACACTTTCCTGAAGTCATTTACCTGTAATAGTTTTTCCTTTACTTCCAGTATGCTTAAGTGCTAGACTTTTTTATGAGGCTCAGGTGAAGTCTCACTTGCCCCCTGAAACTTTGTTTCCCCCGAGTTTTCCTAATCATCCACTTTCTAACTAGTCGGTTGTTTGCTTTCTGTGGCCCTGTAGTGTGGCTTATGTTTATAGACTTCCCTGAGACTTATATCTCTCTCTAGCCCAAGTGTCTGCCACAAAGTAATAATGATGATAATTTTCCTAGTGTCTAAGACATTCAATGAAAATTAGGCACTATTATTAGCTGTTTCTTATCATTTCTGAGTACATGGGCTCTAATTTAGATAAGTTGCCACCTAAGTGAGTCATTAGACCCTAGATAATCATTTAAATTGAGCATCAGAATGTTTGCAAGTGAAAAAACAAGTGGTAGATTGACATTTGTGGACCTTAATCTTTCCCACAAAACAAAATGACCAGAAAATGTTTCCCGGAAATAAAAACTTTGTGCTAGACTAGTTTGGCAGTTATTTTTACTGTGGTTTAGTCCTTATGACCCCTGGTGGGTAAGGACCTAGAAGAGATGGACAAACCCCATTCAGAGAGCCTTTTGAAAAATAATTTACGTTTTAAAAGCCAATGCTTAATTTAAATTAAATTAATTATAAATTAATTGATTAATTAATCCTAAATCCCAGGATTTTGCATTTAGTTAGGCATAACACTGCTGTGTAGACAGATGAAGTTTTTTTTTTTTTCCTTTTTTCTGCTGCTGGGTAGACAAATAAATTCCCTGACCCCCACCAAAACAAAAAAGGATTTACCAAAATGTCTGAGTTACTGGCTTTATTCAGATACAGTCTCAATGTGTTTTTTGTTTAGACCATGTCTCAATTGTCATGACAACCGTATGTGCGTCTGCGTGAGTGTCTGCCGAATGATATCTCGGCATCCAGGCAGAAATAAAGTGGATGTTCTGAGCAGAGAGAGTCTCCCTATCCATTCAAACAATGTTAGAAAAGGTTAGAAACATCATTTAGCATTGCCTCTTAAATTAAAACTCCAAACAATCAGCTATTCTCTCCAGCAGAGCAGAGCAGTCGTTCATTAAAGGCCAATGTCTAAGTGCCTAAGTTTTCATTCTTTATTATATCAATACCCATTATAATTCCACCATGCTCTGATCCTGCTGATTCCTCTTTATCAACCTTCTCTCCTCCAACTTCTCCATCCTCATCTCTTGGAGGAATCTCTAATGCCGTGGATCACCACTCTGGGGAAACACTTGCCGATTATGCCATTTAAACCTTCTGAGATTTTGTCACATTTCTCTCAAGGTTAGCTTTTTTTTAAAAGAAGTCATTCATCTTTGATCCAGGAAATCTACTTTGTTCACATTGAACCTAGGACTTGATCTTTATGTATTTTCTGTATCTTTGGAAGCTCCCCTGACTCTTCCAAGCTACTGGGCTGCTATTCCATAAGTACCCTTCTGACTGTATAAATGGCCTTGTGGAAGTTGAAGGACTAGCATTTGATACATTATTTCATTTTTCTTGTAACTTTGGTCCAGAGTTCCTATTCTTGGAGTGAAAGGCAGATATAAGAAATTGAGTCAAACACGGCTGATTGACCAAAACTGTTTCTCTTGTTTGCCATGATACTGAATATGAGAGGACAAGGCTATTTCAGAAAGACAAAGAAAGCAATGCTACTGGAACATAAGAAGCGTTGAACATCAGCTGCCAAGAGCCAATCTATTCACATTGTGAACCAGAAATATTTATTGGATCTGTTTATGTTCAGACCACCCAAGCCTGGTGACTTTTGCTCTTAAGAACACATTCCTGGGAATTTTTCTGGACCCTGTGCCCTACATGAACTTTCCAAGCTGCAAGGGGAAAGGTCCAGGTAAAGGATTGGAATGGCAAGCTTCTATTAGCAGCCTTAAAAACTCAGTCTGCTTTAGTTAACTCAAGTTTGTCATTAATCCATGTGTTTTCAGAGATGTTATTTGGGGTACCTAAGCCCAGCGGGATCCTCCACACTGGAGAAGTAGTAAGCATGGCTCTGGACCTGGTTGCTGTGTGCAAGACCTTTGAGATTCCACACAAGCCGAACATCCAGCTGAAGATCTGTGCTGGGATCCACTCAGGTAATTCAAGATAGGATGTGTGAAGAGCCTACCCTGCACTTTTCCCATAACCTGTTATGCATCAGTTTTCAGGGGAAACAATGTGACCCCATCTATGCAGGGAAAAAAAAAAGTGAGTATTTAAACTCCATGATTGTAATCTTAGCATTCTACCAAACATTTCCCTTGGAAATGAGAAGCAAGGGAAGAAGATGAATATTAATAAGCACCATTTATTATGTGTCAGGTATAATGCCAGGCAGCCATACATATGCTCTCATTTGACTCAAGATTGAAAGATTATTAGTTTTTGCTTTTTACTTTTTTTAATTGAGGTAAATATACATATAGTAAAGTATGCTCATGTTAACTGCATAGTTCGATGAATTTTTATTTATGTATACATTCATGAAACCAGCTCCCAGATGAAGATAGAGAACAGCTGAAGCACCCTAAGACTCGATCTTATCCTTCCCCCACCTCTTCCTTCTTGTACCTGTCGATACCACTGCTAGAGGTAACCACTCATCTGACTTTTATTTCCCTAGATTAGTTTTGATCGTATTTAAATTTATGTATTCCTTTGTTCCAAAAGCACGTATTCCTATCCCCTATGTGTTGTTGCATGTAGCAGTTAAAGATTATTTTTTAAAGAAAATCAAACACCTTTAAGGCTGCAGGGAAGCATTTTACATCATCATAGTGATTTGCTTGATCTTGTCTGCTGGGGAAATCAACCAGATGTACTGCTTAGAAGAAGCCAAATAGCTCTTGTACGTTTACATATTTTGTATATCAGAAGACATAGTACACAAAAAGACAACTGAGTATTTAATGTACTGAAGTTATGTAAATCTTGGTCATTCAAACTGTAATTATATTCATTTATTCTGGGTTCCAATTATTTAGAGAGGCGATTCTTCCTAAACCCTAATTTGAACATGGAAATACATGCATTTGGGATAAAATTTAAAGGCTACCACACAAAAGCTTGTAGGCAAATGTTAACGACAGGGTTATTTATAATAACCCTGAATTGGAAACAGTCCAAATATCCACCTACTGGTGAGTGGATAAATGAATTATGATATATCCATACTACAGATTATTACCCAGCAACAAAAGGAGGTGAAATATTAATACATGCAATAACATGGGTGGATTTTAAAAAATACTAAGGATAAAGGTCAAATGATACACACTAGTACGGTTTCATTTATATGACATTCTAGAAAACACAAAACAGTCATGACAGAGAGCAGATGAGTGGTTGCCTGGGGCCCTGGTGGAGGAGGGGATTGACTGTGAAGGAGCAAAAAGAAATTCTTAGGGGGAATTTCTTATTGTACATCTTGCTTTAGTGGTTACATGATTATGTTATTATATACATTACCTAAATTCATTAAATTGTGTACTTGAAAATGGGTGAATATTAGTGTATATAAATCATACCTCAGTAAAGCTGTAAAATTTCTAAGCATTCAAAATGGTATAAACAATGAGAAGTAATTCTCCCTCCCACACCTTTTAGTCCCTTTGTCCCCTAGTCTGTGGGTTCCCACCTCTCCAACCCTGTTTATCTTTTGTAGTAGTTCTTTAGATTTACATAACGGGCTCCTGAATAATTTGAAAATTAAGCTAAAAATACCAGAATTCAGGTGTCAAATTTTGATAACTGACATCATAACAGGTTCTTAATATTCTTTTTTTTAAAAAAGATTTTATTTATTTATTTGACAGAGAGAGAGAGAGAGAGATCACAATTAGGCAGAGAGGCAGGCAGAGAGAGAGGAGGAGGCAGGCTCCTTGCTGAGCAGGGAGCCCGATGTGGTGCTCGATTCCAGGACCTTGAGATTATGACCTGAGCTGAAGGCAGAGGCTTTAACCCACTGAGCCACCCAGGCGCCCTCAGTATTCTTTGACCATATGCTCAGAAGAGTTCAGTCTGTTTCTTGGTGTCCCTTACTGAATGCTTCCTATGGACAAGCCACTTTTTGCAAGACTTCTCACTCCATTGTCAGCACAACCCCCTAAATGTGTATTAATAGCCATGTTTTGTTTTGTTTTTTTACTTTTTAAAAAAATTTTAATTTAATTTTTTCAGTGTTCCAAGATTCATTGTTTATGTACCATACCCAGTGCTCCATGCAATACATGCCCTCCTTAATACTCACCACCAGGCTCACCCATCCCCTCACCCCCTTCCCCTCCCAAACCCTCAGATTGTTTTTCAGAGTCCACAGTTTGATAAATGAGGAAACTGAAGCCTAGACACATTAGGTAAAAATCTTACCCGCTAGTAAATGTACAAGGTTACTCGGCCATTAAGGGGCAGAGCTGGGGTTCAAGTCCAAGTCTGTGCTGGGCAAACACAAAGTTTGTTGTCTTGATTTGGAAGGGAGGGATGGGGGAGGGGAGGAACCGCTGGGTCAGCAGAGCAGCCTGCGTGACCTCCTTTCTAAATCCTGTCGTTGTTTCAGCCTCAAACTTAGAACAACTTCCCTCTTCTACCTTTACTCCACTCCCTTTCAGAGTCTTTGATTAGTACTAGTTCTCAAAACAGGAATATTCTAGTTTAGTCTTACTATATGAAATTCCTTGGGGTCTTAGCTGTTTTCATCTTTGTTTCTTATTCAACGAAAATTAATTCTACTGCAAAAAATAAAGGTCTTACTTGTGTGCAAAATGCCTTTTTCAGCCTACATTAAAACTTTATCAAACTTATTTTCCCTACTCTCTCTGCAGCAGAATAGGGGAAAGCTCAATAATGGCAAAGCCCTTCTGTTCCAAGGAGCACCTTCTCTTTAAAATAGTACACCCAAGGGACATGGGCAGGCAGACACACTTATAATGGCCAAAGGATCAGCTGCAAGAGTTTTAGCAAAACAAATAAATCTTCTGAGTCCTACAGGTCAAACCTGCCCTATTGCTTTAGTCTCTCTTAAGTTGAGTTTAGCAAAGACAAGGTCAGATATTGGCACAATATTGGAAATGACTTTAATTTGTAAAGAAAAAGGAAGGAATATGATGAGACTGCCATTGTCAAAAACATCCCAATGCTCTTTTAAATTCTCTGGTATTGTGTTGAACTATTCTCCCCTGTCCTCTTCAGTCAGTGGTCTGGCCTCACTCTGAAAGCAAAGTGCTACAGTACAATGTCAGCTCCAGGAAATTTGTGTCAAAATTTCTATAGCTAGTTGAGCATCCATTCTGAATGCGCTTTTTGTTCATCAGTGGGTGTGTGGGACGAGCAGACAGCTGGAATACTTTCCAAATGCAAAGTTAAATCTGTACTGTCAAAGAACGCCAGCAGCCCCGTATTGTTGAGATTCAGGGTCCTCCAGCCTCTCCAGCTTCCATGCTCCATGAGCAGGGACAGTGTCACAGTTGCTATTGTATCCCTGGTGCCTTAGCTCTCTGCCCTGCACATGGAAGGCACCTCCAAACAAAGCAGAGCTGAAACAGATGGCCAAGCCATCTAACCCATCTTGGCAGAGTGGAAGAGTCCTTTATGGGCTGGGCAGGAAAGGAAGGAGGCCGGATGAGGCTAGGACAACCTGGGAAGTGTTTGCCCCTTTTCAGTGTGGCAGCAACCACTTAGGTCATCTGATGGATGGATGCCATGTGGTCCTAGCATTTTCAGATTTCAAGTTTTCAAGAGAATTCAGGAGTCTAGATTTTTATGTGAAATCTCTTGAATTTTTTTATACTATTTAGGCAAAATATTTGTCTGCCAGCTGGATTGGACTTACAGGCTGCCAGTTT
The DNA here is from genome assembly GCA_002007465.1 of Ailurus styani. Lineage (NCBI taxonomy): Eukaryota > Metazoa > Chordata > Mammalia > Carnivora > Ailuridae > Ailurus > Ailurus styani. Next base: position 679,242 of record LNAC01000675.1, on the reverse strand, counting down.
GGTCTCCTTTTCTAAGCATTTAAGGATCTAAAGATTTACTTTGGTCAAAAACCAAAAGCTTATTTCATAGAATAACTTAAAGTATGTTTTAATTACATTTCTCTCAAGTGGTAGTGTTTGACTAGAATTGGGATTTGGTACTAGGAACTCACATACTGGTGTGGCCCCAACACATTTTCCTTAGTACCCCACACCCCTTTCCTTCTCTTCCCTTTCCTCCTTACTGAGACAATGAACTCTAGCATGCTCTGAGACCCTTAGGGTTTCGTTCCTACCCCAGAGGTGACTGGAAGGAAGCCTGGAGTTCATCTCAGGCATAGTCCGGCCCACATTATGTCTTTTTCCTGCTCCCTTGGCCTCCCCTCTCTGATGGCTCTTCCCTACCAGCATTTAAACATGCTCATGTCTCTCTCTAAATTTAAAACAAATTAGAACAACCTTTCATCAGTCCCACATTCCTATCCAGCTATGGTCTAAGCTCTTTGCACCTTTCATTGTCAATCTTCTTGAAAGATTGTGTATACCTGCTACCTCCACATCCTTCCTCTGCAGGCCCCTGCAATTTGGCATTCATCCCTGTCAAACCTCTGATACAAATTTTGCCAAAGTCATCAGGGATTGCCAATGATATTTCTTAGTCCTCCTGGTCTTGATCTTTCAGTAGCATTGACTTTGCTGATTGATTCTTCCTTTCTCATTTACCTGGTTTTCCTTTGACTTCCCTGATTGCTCTTTCTCAGGGTCCCCTAGGTGGTTCTCCTTTTGGGGACTTGATATTGAGGACTCTTTGAGTTCTACCCTAAGCCTCCTTCTGTTCTAACTCTACACACGTCCATGGATGATCTCAACTTCTCTCATGGCTTAAGCTGTGACCTATATGCTAGAGGCTCTGATAGCTTTATCACCACCTCAGATTTCTCTCCTGAACTCCAGGGGGATTATCCCAACTCTCTCAGGCATCTGTACCCCAACATGTCCCAATACTGAATCTCATACTCTTTCTCTTTCAGCTCTTCTTCCTCTGGCTTTCAGAGAATGGCATCCCTATCTACCTGGTACCCCCAGTCAGAGACCTGAAAATCATTCTTGACTTCTCCTTCTCCTTCACATCCCTCTCCTATCAGCCACCAGGTTTTGTGGCTCTATCTCCCAACCATCTTTCAGATCTGTCTCCTTTTTCCCATCTTGATAAAACTCTGGGTCAGGTCACCATCATCTCTTGCCTAGATTATAGTAACAGCGTCCAGGTGGGATCCCCTCCCTCTGGTTTGTCTATCCCTCCCCACCACTCCTTTATCCACACAATAAGTAGGCTGACCTTTATTTTCTTCACTTACATTTTTTGTTTTTAAATTATTTTGTTTTTAATTATATAACTTTTGTATCAGAGCAATCTTTACAAAATCAAATCTCACTCTTCTATTTAAAACTCTTTAGTGGCTCTCCTAACATGGCTCACAAGGCCTAGGATGGCCTATTTGGGGACTAGCCCTGCCCACCCCACCCCACCACAGCCATGCCCACTCATACTAACCTCCTCTTAGTTTCTGCTTTCTTATTACTGCAGTTCACCACTCCTCTTCCTCTGTTCAACACACTCCCAGCTCTCACTTTACCTGGCTGGCTTCTACTCATCCTCTAGACTAGGAGAGTTCTCTGATGTGAGGGGTTCTCCCTGACCTTCTTTGTCACATTGCTCTCCCCACATGGCACATCCTCACAGTGTTGTAATAGCTGTTTAATTGTCCATTCTCCTCCAAGATTACAAGCTTCAAGGAAGGGAGAGCCATGTCTTTGTTCATTTTTTAAAATCACCTTTCTACTGTAGATGCTTGGCCCATCATAGAGTAGAATAGGTGTTTGATGTGTGTGTGTCTCTCTGTGTGTGTGCATTAACAAATGAATTCCCAAGAACTCTAGAGGGATATTCTCAGATAAATGTTCAGTGGTGCATGGGAGCCAACTTGTATTGATTCCTAAAAGCCAAAAACGCTTTTGGTGATGCCACATTGTTAGCTTGAAGTCAGTCATGGTGGGTGTATTTGCACCATGGAAATTGGTATCCATTACAAATCAGGGCTCTACTCTCCTCCTTACCCTCTCCCTAATGGGCTTACTGGCACAGTGCTATATATATGTTGCTTTCGAGAACTATCCAGAGAAGCTAGAACCCCTCAGCAATGGCTTGGAAGTGATTCATTGTCCTAAGCATACAATTTGAGAACCTAATAATATATAATAATAATAATAATACCAACAACAGCAACAACTACCATTTAATGATCTGTATAGCGCTGTGTGCCAAACGCTGTGCTTAATGTTTTACATACTCAATCTTGTTTAATCTTTGTAGCAAACCAGATGAAGTAGATATTATTATTAGCCACTGAACAGGAGAGGACACTGAGAGTGAGATTCATCCACTCAGCTGGCAAGTAGAGATGGAGTTGGATGTCAGAGCTGACCACTGAGCCAGTGATCTTAACTCCACTCTCCTCAACCTTTCACAGCTGGTGTGTGGACCTTCCATTCCTACTCCTCACCCTTATTTCTCCAAAGCTGTCCCTGGGTTTTTGGCTGAACCTCACAGCTAATCCTCTAGTTGACTGGAAAAAACAACCACCACCACCCATGGGTAATCATCTTGCATTAGGCCAACTGAGATCTTGACAGGCATTTCATCCAAGATTGAGAAATAACCAGGGTTGTAAGATCTGGGTGCCAGCAACAGTGATATTTTGCATTGAGACAGTGATTTTAGTTTCTTGATGACATAATGGTGAAAATTGTTCTTAAATAGAACTTCTCCACCTACTGGGATAATATGGTCAGTACTTGTACTCAGGGTTTAAGTGTTTTAGGGAAGGTGCCAGGCAACTATCAACATATGACCTGAAGCCATCTCCCCAGCATCCCTTCACAATAATACTCTAATATTTGGTGGTTGTAGAGTGCTTTTTAATGTGGAATCTATATAATGTCCATAATCAAAAGCCTGTCGATTTGCAAGGCTCCCTGAAGAGGGCAATGAGCAGACGGGATGCTGCCAATGCTGCTCCATAATCACAGCACAGACCTTGTCTTTGCTTGAAACTGCTCCTTTTATGAAATCCCATTAGCATTCACATCCCTCCTCTCTCCCCTTTTAAATCTGTTTATTCTTCAGCTGTATTAAGGCTCCCGTTTAACTGTTCCGGTCTAACTAGCTTTCCTGGCTTACTTTCTGACACAGCCTTGGATCCATGTTTAATCTCTGTAATGGTTTCTTATCGAGAATTTTCAACTACCTGGTTTTTCCTCTGCACTTGCTCTACGATTCATGTCTCTATTAGTCTAACAGTCCCCAGTCTCTTCTGCACAGTGGAGACTCTTGCATAATCTTGTGCAATGACGGTGGCTCCACTGAAAGAACTGGTTTCCAGCATCTTCTGAGGTTTCCAGTGCTACCCTCTAGGTCTTTTATATTCTCAGGTGCCTTCCTTTCCAAATTCCCTTTGTTGGGTGTTTCTGACCTCCCGTCTCTCCTTTGAGCCCCATCCCATGCTCTTTAATCACTGCGTGTGGGACTAGGTCTCTCCTTTTTCAGAGACAATAGAAGTTCTTAGATGTGAACTCTCTCTTTCACCTTTAAACTTGTCTGTAAAAGTATTTCTTTCCTTCTTTCCTGTTTTAAAAAAGAGCTGACCTTTTACCCTTGTAAAGCTGATTCCTTTCCCTGCCCTATTACTTTTCTTAATTATTTAAAAATGTAAATGTGATGATGTCGTTTCTCTGTCTGACCAGACATTCTGATTTCATGGTCAACAGTATTTTTTAAAAGCCATTCAGGTGATTTCCTTACCTCTTTTGTGGTGCCTCATTCTGTTCTCCCCCATGTTCTCCATCTTGACCCCTACCCTCCAATCTTCACAAATCTGCCTCTTTCCGATACTTCAGATTCAGTTTAAATGTCACTATCTGGGGACATCTGGGTGGCTCAGTCAGTTAAGCATCTGTCTTTGGCTCAGGTCATGATTCCAGGGTTCTGGGATCGAGTCCCACGTTGGGTTCCCTGCTCAGTGGGGAGCCTGCTGCTCCCTCTGCCTGCTGCTCCCTCTGCTTGTAAGCTTGCATTCTCTCTCTCTGTCACATAAATAAAATCCTAAAAAAAAAAAAAGAATAAATAAATAAATGTCACTATCTGTGGGAGGTTGTTTTCTGTCCCAGCTTCCCATTTGCTTCCTTCATCACTCACAGTATGGTTTATGGTGTTGGTCTGTTTCCTTGTTTTTGACCTGTCTCTGTACTGCTAGACTGGAAGCTTCCTGGGGTGAGAGCCCCACCTCTGTAGTTCACCACTGAGTCCCTAATGCCAAGCAGAGTCTAACATGTAAGCATTCACCAAGGACCTAGGGATTCATAATAGATAAGGAATTGCTTCTGATCCTGCCTTCTTCCTATGGGAACTTTTGCCATTGATTTTCTTTTCTTTCTAGGATCCGTAGCTTTTCTTCGCTAATCCATTTTCTCAGTATGCAAACATACTAAAGTTAAAACATGTATAGGAAACTTCTTTTGGCACCCCTCTTTTCTTAACTTTAGTCTTGCCTTTTTTCTTCTGTGAAGGGAAGAAGTTTAGCCTGAGGATTAGAAAGTTGGGTCTGAAATCCGATGACCTGGATTCAAATCCTGATGTTGCTACCTATTAGATTTGAAGTTTTAGGTAGGTTCCTTCACTTCCTTATGCCTCATTTTCCTTATCCATCAAATGGAGATAATAATAGTGCTTTCCTCAAGGAGTTGTTATAAGGATTAAATGAGGTACTGTATGTAAATGATACCTGGGTTCTAGTAAGCACTCTATAAATATTAGCCATTATTATTGTAACACTGGATTCCTTAGAGACATCTGCATTGACTCTTTCTACCATCTCCAACTTTCTGGAACACTCAACCCATTTAAATTATTCTTTGCCCTATAGCGTTATCCAATTCTCACTTCACTTGATCTGGTTAAGGCTTGTAACTCTATTGACCATTGCCACCATCTTTCCCCTTTCCTGGCTTACAACTCGGATTTCCTTATTCCCACTTTTCTGGATGCCCCTTCCCCAGGTCTTCTTCACTTATTCCTTTTCCTCTCTTAGCTCCGGAGTTTTGTCCTCAATCTTCTTATCTTTTCACTCTTTCCATCTTTCTCTCCTTCTATTCTTTCCTTCTTTCCTTTCTTCCTTCCTTTTTTTTTCTTTCTCTTTTTCTCTTTCTTTCTCTTTCTTTTTTAACATGGGGCTTGAACTCATGACCCTGAGATCAAGACCTGAGCTAAGATCAAGGGTCAGGTGCTTAACTGATTAAGCCACCCAAGTGCCTCTGCATTTCTTTCAGGAACAAAGGAGCAAGAATTGAAAGCTGATGAATCCCCATCCCCACCCCAAATTAGGTATATTATTGTACAATGGAAAGAAAACAGGCTTTGGAATTAAAGAGACACTAGTTTTAATCTTAGCTCTAACTTTTACTAGCTGTGGGACTTAAAATGGGGATGATAGTGGTTACCTTTCAAGGTTAAGTCAAGTGCTTACCTCTCAAGGTTAAGGTCAAATAAAATGAGAATGCAAAGCACTTGACACATAGTAGATAACATTAAGTGGTACCTTCATGTTTTCTTACCTTAGACGTACAACTTGATTCATAGGCTTATAGATTTTAAATACACACATTTTCTCTGACCAGAACCCGTGTTTGATGAAGTTATTGAGACCAAAATGCCTAGATATTGTCTATTTGGAGACAACTGTGTACACGACCTCCTGAATGGAGTCAACCAGCAAAGGTAGATGCACCCACTGGGACATTTTCCAAAGGACTAGTTAGTGTGTTTTCCTACTACACATCAAGTTACATGGTAATTCCTTTGCCTGCTGCTTCTAAAATGACTCTTTGAAACTCTCTCATTTTAACTCTCCATGTGAAATCCAAATGGGTCTAATTCAGGGTACAGATGTCATGACTGCTCAGATGAGCACCGGTATAGCTTGATGGGAATGGGTGGAACTTGGGGGGTGGAAAATGTAACTAGGGTTCTGTACAGAAGACAATGCAAGTTGGTTGGAAATTTTGTGAAATATAAGTTTGATGTTTAAGTGAGCTGACTGTGATCTGTATGTTTTTCATGGTTTGAAAGGTAGTGGGGTCCTAAATATTTCCAGGTATGTTGTATTTGAGTTCAGTGCAGAGGGTATTTGCATAGCAACCTAAGTGAACCTCCAGTGGGTAGAAAGTAGTTCTGGTGATAGGGGTGGGATGGGGTAGATGTCTGAGCAAGGCTAAATGTGGTGCTTTTGCCTATGTTGGAATGATTTCTTTACAGTTTCTGCAACAGCTGGTCACAGAGAAGTCGAAGACATGGGTCTATAATGTTTATACTGTAATAACCCCAAGAACTCACCTCTAGCTCCTCATCTTATAAGAGAGCCTGCAGTCCCTGAGTCACTACAAGTGCAAACTCATTGCCAATGGAGAAACAATGGGTTGGTCATAGGTTTTTGTGAATCAAAAGTGTCAAGGAAAATTGTACCAGATGGAGTTAGACAGACAAGGAAGACCTTATTTGAGATATTGCAATAGTGGAGAGAGATTGAACTCAACTCTGCTGAAACTAAAGGGGAAAGAGTTTTTAGTGCGGGGAGTGAGTTAATGTAGGAGTATTGAGGGTGTTGGGGGGAGGGTTAGTTCAATATGATGGTGTTTGCTAATTGGTGTTCAAGGAAGTTAGGTTCCTACTTTCCCACAAAGACTGAGAGATAGGGGTTTCTGGATGATTACATTTCAAATGGATGGCTCCTAGGTCCTTGAGAAAGACTTTCCTGGGTTGTATAAGTGGCAAGAGGCTGGGAGAAGATGTACATCCTCTCAGAGAAAGAATTTGTAATTGCAAGTTTCTAAAGTAAATGCTTTAAGAAAAAGGAGGTCAGGAGGAAGGCTATCTAAAGTTTAATCAAGCTGAGGGGAAGTTTAGTTAAGGCCAACTTAGTAAAAAGCCAAACACCAGTTGGAAACTTTCTAGTTGGAGTGTTATGATGTATTATCACCCAGATAATTTTAATTTCTTAAAAAAAATACTCAAGGAAAAGAATACTCTTTACCAAACCACTTTTCTTTATTAATGGAGGCTCTTTAAAAGTAAAAGGCTCAGTGGCAAAAGATTAGAATTCTACTAAAAGCCTTCTCTTCAATCCTCTACTGGGTTAGTAAAAGCTCAAAATAAAGTCTTCCTTTTAGGAAAATGTATTCTCTGCTCTATGTAGATAGTAGCATTTAAGATACCCCATTTTCTACTTCTCATTACTTATCTTTATGGGGTGCTAATTTAGGATTTAGGAGGATATTATTGAAGTGTTTAATGCATTGGCTTTTGGATCTTGGCTTTGCAATTTATAAAGTGTGTTCTCTTCGGCATGCATTTAACATCCTTAGCCTCAATTACCTAATCTATAAAATGGGGGGAAATTCTGTTTACCTCTTAGAGATGCTATTAAAATCTTAGCACGTAGTACAAACAAAAGATAATAATTATTAATGTTTTTCACAGTTGTTATGGGACTTCCAAAGAGAATTTTAATGTAAAAATAAAAAATAATAAGTGCTGTTTCAAGTTTATTATCTGCTTTATGGAAAGTAATACACTTTTCATTATTTTTGTTCATTCATGATTGGGTTATACAATTAACACAGTTATTCAGAGACCAGTTATTCTGGTTGGCATTATCCAAATTTTGCTTCCTTTCAGCTTAATGAAACTTAATCAGGTAGGCAGGGTAGTAAAAACATGAGTTGGGAGCACCTGGGTGGCTCAGTTGGTTAAGTGTCTCCCTTCAGTTCAGGTCATGATCCCAGGGTTCTGGGATTGAGTCCCCCATCAGGCTCCCTGCTCAGGGAGGAGTCTGCTTCTCCCCCTGCCCCCTCCGCTCATGGTCTTGCTCTCTTTCTTTCTCTCACTCTCAAAAATAAATAAATAAAATCTTAAAAGAAAAAAGCATGAGTTGGGGCTACTCAGTATTATAACTTGTTATCAGGGTTTAGGATTGACTGTGTCAGAGGAAAACAGTGATGTCTAGATCCTACTGACTGAGAGGAACCATTTCTGAGCCAGGAGGACTCCTTTGTCCCATAACTCAAAGTTTAGATGAGGTGAGGGTATGGTGTGACATCCTTGGACCTTTTCCCCCAGTCCAGGATCCTGACTCTAAGTAAGAGAAGATCCAAAAAGAGTACAAAGGAGAACAGAATCCTATTTTGTGAAGCCTAGATCAATCTGGCCTCAGTATCCTCTCCTTGGCTCCTCTAGGTTCTCCCTGGTTTTTGTTTTGTTTGTTTATGAGGACCAAGGGTAGGTATGGACCCTGATAAGTGGGAGTGGCCTATCTGACCACTCCATACAGTGGGAGAGAAGGTGGGGAGAATAATCTGTGAGAGATCTAGAAGAGGGGTCACTTCCCATACCCAACCTCTACTGACTGCTATGGCCCAGTTTGGAGCCCTTAAGTCAGAGCTCCTCCTTGGTGATATGCATGCAGAAGGTGGGGTGTGTGTGTGTGTGTGTGTGTGTGTGTGTGTGTGTGTGTGTGTAAAGGTATGGGAGAGGGTGCTTGGGCTTTCCTTAGAGCCTGTCACCTCCAAATGTGGGGTCATTCTACTGGGGGGGTGATTCTACTAGGTGATTTTAGATGAGGAACTTATTTTACTTTTAGTTTGCAGCCCCTCTGATTAGGTCAAAAAGAAAGAGATTTTGGTACTTGGGTGCTTTTAACTCTATAAGTCTTGCTACCCTTCATTAAAACAATTAAATGAATCCATTTAAAGAAAAATGTTCACTCAATAATAGCGTAGGTTGTGACAAAAAAATCATGACTTGGGATGCAGCCGATAAGGTAAATTCCCACCATTTTGGATGTAAGGAATGGTTGATGAGAGTGTGGAATGAAGATGAGAGTGTGGAGTTTTTAGGGGATTTTATCTTTATTTTTGCTCTGACCACCTACCTCAGGTAGTGGAAAGCTGGTGGCTGGAAGGAGGTATGTGATGAAAAAAGGGTGGATATTCCTAGATAAGTGTCCAAAAAGAGTAGACATTGACTTTTCTCTAGAATAGGCAAGGTTTCCCTAGGTCAGTAGCTGCTGCCACATAACTACCATGGGCAAAGCTCATCAGGTGTAGGATATTATGTGAAGCACCTCAGGATGTTTGCTAGGATGTGCCTTGAGACACCTCTTCAGTGGATGATTCTTGGAGTTGAATTTCCTTGGTCATTCTTCAGAGTTGCTTGATTTTTCACGGCAAAACAAAAACAGGGAATGTTGGCTGGGTTCATATAACTGTGTTCCTTTCTTTTCTGTCTGTCACCTCTGAAAATCCACTGTCATTCAGGTGTATACCGACCCCAGGAACAAACTGGAGACCGTATACTTGTATGCTGTGGGAGTTTTCAAGTGAAGGTAGCTATCTGCTACCTGTATCAGGGGAGGCATGTGGATAAGAGGAGCACTTCAAGGAAACTAGTCTAATTAAAGCCCTGTCAGTCACTGCTCTTGGTAAACTCATTGGTAGAATTTGCAACCTTGTACATGCCGTCCCTGCCTCAGGGGAAAAAGTCCCAAACAAACTTGGAAATTCTTTGACTTTTGATTAAGATATTAGCCTGTGTAGGTTTTTAGATTGAGTATTTACTTAAAGACCACACATGTTTCTTTTGGCTCATAAAATGGATGTTTTCTTCATTCCTGACCATTATGAGCCGATCAGATCTTTTTTGGGACACTCCTTCTTTGGGGTTAAATTGAGGAGGGTGAGTTATCTTTGGCAAAATTGTGAAACAGGCAAAGTATGTTTGGTTTTCCCCACATTTTCTTTCCAGATCTTTTTCTCTGATTTCAGCATCCTTCTTTTTCCTAGCCATTGGACTCAGTCCTCTCCTATTGCTTGGGATTCCTCTTTATAATAGAAAAAGTCCATTCATGAACGCATTCCCACTGAGATACTCCCAGGATACTCCCCTTCTAAGGAATATTTTATTTTAAAATAGAGTTGATTCCTAGAAAAGGCAATTAAATTAATTGTATTAGGATAATTGAAATTAGTTTAGATATGGTTATACTGAGGACAGAAGGTGGGGCTAACTTAAAGGGAGAGAAATTTTCAGTCCCCAAATCCTTGATTCCATCCGTGGGGGAGATGAGCCTGGGGAAGGGATACCACTGTCTCTACTTCATCAGAGCCTGATTCTTTATCTGTTCACATCAGCTCTGGTGGACCTGAAACACTTTACTCTGCTCCAGCTCCCCCAGATACAAAGTCACAGGATTAATGATTGTGTGACTTAGTAAATCACTAAATAAATGAGTTCTGCCTGAAGCCAATTTAACCAGTTATAAAATAATGTGAGATGTATGTGCATTATTTGTGGGCGGTTCCCTCCAGACATTGTCCAAATAGTTTCTGTGGTATTTTTGTATAGTTAAACTACGAATATGTTCAGAGGGAGTGCCATGGTAACCCATAGAGAAAAGCTCAAGGAAAAACAACCCACTCTTGTGGCTTAACTTTGAAATTCCTTTTGCATAGAACACTGCCTGCATGAGTGTTTCTCTAATGAAGTGAATCATGATTAATTCAGTTGGATTTGATCAGCAAATATCGGCAGATAATGTTTCTTTTGCATAGTCTATCAATGTGAATCTTGAATGAAAGCTTCTGAAGACTAGTTTCCATGTAAAATGAGAGGCTGGGACTCTGACCCCTTGACTGGGAGGGTGTTATTGATCCACAGTTGATGGAAGGACACTAATTTTTCACATGGGAATACTGCCTGCTTTATGACTGTCCTAAAAAGAAGATGTCAGTCTTCAGAGTTACTGGGTCATCATCTTCTTTTAGCTGTGCCAGAAGGGCCAAGCAGCTGCAGAGCTCAAGTTCATCTCTCTCCTCCTGGGCTGGCAGCAAACGTGGGATTTGTTAGCCATGACAGTATCAGTGAGTGTGTGTGGGTAACTGTGACTCATTAGTCAGCCAGCATTTCTTGGCCCCCTCAAAGCAGTCATTTCTGCCCTGAATGCAGGGTGAGCTCTCCACAGCAATGTGGGAAACCAATTAGAGAGCAGTCTCATAGGGATGCCAGTCCCCAGGGACTCCAGGGTTCCTGGGCTGGCTGAAGATGTGCTCTGTCATGTCCAATGAGTTGGTCAGTCTATCAATGGATGACTTCTTTTCCAGCTGAGTTGCCTATTTCTACCCTAATCAAACGTTTGTGTTTTTCCTCCCCAGGGGAAAAGAGGAATGGTCACCTATTGACTGGAAGGAAAGACATTTGCTGTAGTCCCCAAAGAGGTCTGTGGCACTGCTGTCCCCATTTAATGACCAGAGTGAAGCTCTTTTAATTGAATTCCTGGAATCGTTAACAATGAATACCTCTGTAACTCAGGTTAAAGTAATTTCTCTGTTCTACACTTGGTTTTTGACTCTTTCTAGCCATGTAGCCTTTCACTGTCTTTTCATGAAACATAGAGGAGCCCAGAATTCTAAAATTTTAGTGGCATCTTGGGCCAATGGGGAGACATCTATACACTTTAGATCATCTGAACCACAGACAATTAAGACTATAAATGGGTTCATTTCTCTTTCTTTCTCTCTCTCTCTCCTTTTTCTTTGGGGAAATGAGTAAATAGAGATTCCTGATGGGGGTGTACATGTAGCTAAAAGTAGAGACCAGTAAGTCAGGTGGCAGTGAGGGTCAAGATTTTACAGTTTAGGTGGCAGATGTTGGTTTTGTTAAACATGGCCAGGGTTGATTTTCGAGATTTTGAGATTGGCAAGTGTATTCCCTAAGCCCCTTCACTCCCCTTTCTATATCTGCTTCCTTCTCGAATGTGGCTGCTGCTCCTACTCCTTCCCCACCATGTACTTGTCCTTATCCCCAACTCATGGCTACTCTCTCATCCAGAGTTCTAGATCATGTCCTCTTCCATGCTCCCAGTCAAGCCTAACTGTCCTGTGGAGACTCATTAGTGATTAGCTATTGTTTATTGAATAAATTACTCTTGTTGAGATATTAAATTTGGACAGGAAAAGGGATCTCTTTGCATTTTAATAGGGATCGCCATTGTTTTATCTCATGGAAATAACACGTAGTAAGAACCTGGGTTTGGGGGAGGGCCCATAGAAGGGGATTTTTAACAATCCTCAACATCTTCCAAAGAGGAAGGTGTCTGTCTTTTTTTATGAAGAATTGTTTGTCCTTTTATTTTTTTTACTTTAATTTTTAAAAGATTTTATTTATTTATTTATTTATTTATTTATTTATTTATTTTTTTTTTAAAGATTTTATTTATTTATTTCACAGAGGGAGAGAGATCACAAGGA
>LNAC01000675.1:536452-666380 GCA_002007465.1 Ailurus styani | reverse complement strand
CCTTTTAGTTTTAGTCTTCGTTCAGGGTACAGAAGGAGAACTAAAAGCTTTTAGAGGTCAGTTTTCCTTTCCACATATCAAGAGTTGCTTTCCATCTTTTGGTTCAGGCTGGTAGAGCTTCTTGCTGTAGGTATTAAATCCCTTTCAACTTCCCCTACATTTTAATCAAGTGATTTGAATGGGGAGGAGGAATCTGAAGGAAGGCATCCATCCACATGCTCTGGAACCCCCCTCAAAACCACCACATTTATCTTCATGGGGGAGATAGGTCCCTCTCCTACAGCCCAGAGCCCATTACTTGCACTGTGTTCACTTCCCACCCCCACCTCTCCACCCCCCATTTCACTACATCCCTTACAACTTACCTACTTATCTTCTTAAAATCCAGTTTGAATCTTGTCGCTTCTGACTTCAGAGAAGCTTCCCTAGCTCTTTGTCCTAATTGAGTGCAGACAATTTACTCTGGAATCTCAGACCCTCCATGGTAATAAAGTGGGCAACTGTAATTCATACTGCATTTGCTATGTGCCATGCATTGCTCTAAATACACATATTAATTTATTTCATTCTCACAACCCTCTGAGACAGGCACTATTACTGTCCCCATTTTATAGCTTAAGAAAGTGAGGTAAAGAGAAATTATACTTAAAATCACAAACATACTGAGAGGCAAATGGGGATTTGAACACATGCAGTGTGGCCCTGAGAGTGCATACCCTTTAATACCATAGTTCCTGCTTCTATAAGGTGGTCCCCACATTCCTCTCCACTTTCCTTTTTCACTACTTGCTCAATGTATATCCAATAGAACCAAATGGTTCATTGTTTCCAGAATACCTGCCCTTGCTTCCTGGGAGTCACCCCTTTGTCTTTGCTCTTCCTTTCACTCACTATGCTCTCCGTAACTCTGCTGGTTTTATTTCTCCCATCCAAGTACTAACCAGGCCCGACCCTGCTTAGCTTCCGAGATCAGACGAGATCGGGCGCGTTCAGGGTGGTATGGCCGTAGACGTGCTGGTTTTATTTCTTAAACACCAGTTCCTCCACGAAACCTGATGAAACCTTTCCTTTCTTTGAAACCAATGATACTGTCATAGTTACTTCTTAGGAAATACTCAGTTTTAGTTACTTCACCAGATATACATTTCATGTACAATTGACTCTTGAACAACACCAGGCCTTGACTCCCAACACAGTGAAAAATACAACTTAACTTTTGACTCCCTCAAAACTTAACTACTAATGGCCTACTCTTGACTAGAAGCCTGGGTGCCTGGGTGGCTCAGTGGGTTAAAGCCTCTGCTTTCAGCTCAGGTCATGATCTCAGCGTCCTGGGATTGAGGCCTGCATCGGGTTCTCTGCTCAGCGGGGAGCCTGCTTCCTCCTCTCCCTGTCTCTCTGCCTGCCTCTCTGCCTACTTTGACTGGAAGCCTTAGCTAAAACACAAATAATTCATTAATACATATTTTGTATGGCATACATATTATATACTGTATTCTTACACTAAGTAAGCTAGAGAAAAGAAAATGTTAAGATAATCATAAGGAAGAGGAAATACATTTACAGTTTGGCCCTGTTTTTTTTTTTAAAAAAATACTCACCTAAGTGGACCTGTACAGTCCAAGCCAGTGTCATTCAAGGGTCAACTGTACTCAATCATTCTTTTTTTTTTTTTTTTAAAGATTTGATGTATTTATTTAACAGAGAGAGAGTGAGAGAGCATGAGCAGGGGGACCAGCAGAGGGAGAATGAGAAGTAGAAGCAGGTTCCCCGCCGAGCAGAGAGCCCAGTTTGGGGCTTAATCCCAGGAACCCCTGGATCCTGGCCTAAGCCAAAGGCAGTTGTTCAGCCGATTGAGCCACCCAGGATCCCCTGTACTCAATCATTCTTTATCTAGAATAAAGAAGGCACTTGGAGAGCAAGAATTGTGTCTTAATCATCTTGATGTGTCCCATACCTTGTGTTCTTTCAAAAGATAATTTTTGTATTAAATAAATATTCAGAAACATAATTTTGAACTTCATAATTTGTGAATGGCAACTCATATCCTGGGTGATTATTTTGTCTGTTTGTAAATTATGTTACTTTTCTTATATATATGACATGCTATTTGTATTTCCACATTACAGTGCACATTAGCTCACCTTATTTCTCAGTACTGCATAACTTGTACCTAAACTTGTAACTAAACAGTCTACTGGTTTGGCTTTCATTTAATGGAACAGATAGAGGTAGATATTCTGAGCTCCCATTTTCACCATCCCCTTGGGTCACAAGTTTGGCTGTTGTACTGAGGTCTGGAAGTAGGGGCAGATGGCTGGGATACTGCAGCCATAAATGCTGACACCATGGGCCAGTGGTCTGGCTGTGCCAGCAGTGCTAGCTGACAACACCAGCAGCCAAAGGGCAGGCTGTAGAGGGATTAGGACCACCCAATGCACAGCCAGGTAAGAGGGAGCTGGAATCGTTGTGCTGGCTATAAAGCTGATATTGAAAAGGATCAGCAAATAAAATGGCCGCAGTAATTCAGATCAGTAATTCCACCTCTTGCTACTACCAAGGACTCTGTGAAATTTTTTTTTGAAAAAGAAATTTTCCCCCTGTAAAACTGTACTTACTAAATGTGCTTAATTTGTTCCCTAATCTTTTATTAATCAAAAGTGTATGTAACTGCCAACCAGAAGCTCTAGCTCCGATCAGCAGGAGCAAACACCACAACCTCATAGAGTTGGGATAACTCCAACAAAGACATAAGCACTTTAATTAGCCATTGTGGCTATATAGAGAAGAATGTACCATTTTTGTCAAGTTTTAATATATAATGAAATAGTTCTAACACCTCACTTATAGACCACTTGTCAAAGTTGATAGAGAGCTTGTCAATGTTTTAGAAGCCTGTCCCAAGTCACAATCACATGGACATCTTGGCTGTGTTCTACCTTCACCAAGCTCTCTGCCTTGTCTGTCTAAATGTGTCTGTATTAGAGGGTTGTTTACTGGCAGACGTTCTGGGTTCCAATCGATCCTCTGCTATACATTAATATGAAGCCAGGACCTAAGGAAACTCATGAGGGGGCCTCAATAGAATTCTGCACATCGCTTTTTCTAATAATCTTATCTCTGGTTTCCCTAATAACTTACAATTTTTGTGTAGGGAGCTTCAGTATCCATCTCTTTTGAGAAGGAAGATAATGCTTATTTCTCGGAATTGTGTTAAATTTCCCACACCCCATTGAAGTACACACGGATGACATAATATTTTATTTTTTAGTAAAAGAGGAATATAATTATTGTTAGGACAAATGAAACGATAAACTAATGGGGAGCGGCAAATGTCAGCATTTTTGGTTGAGTTCTCTGGGCCAGGCCAGGGCTAGGAGAAAAGAATTCATCTCCAGATGTGAGAATTGTTGCTGTGGGAAAATTGGAAGGATTTGGGGACTGGTCAGATGAGGAGGCATGAAGAGAATGGAGAGGTAACAAGAAAAATGAAATTTCAAATCTATATGATTAGAAAAACAAATGGTGGAACTGTTGACCCAGAGCTGTGGGGTTAGGAGTGTTGGTGACACATGTTGGGGAGAGAGATGGATGTCCACTCCAAGGCAGGGAGTGGAACAGAACAGAGATTTCCCCTCAGAATTTTCTTTAATACATATTTACTTTGTAGCAGGAAGAGGAAACCATACAAGTAGATTGAGATAAGTGGGTTAAAAAATATTTAGGTTAGACCTCAGATTTTGGGAAGGGGATGGTGATTAAGCATTAAGTTTTTAAGCATGAAAGTTTTGGAATTTTTTCCAGGGGGAAAGATGCATGTACACACACACACACACACACACACACACACACACACACACACACACAGAGTTTTTGTGAAGTTTGGTCATGGATTCCAACTTGAGAACTCATTATGTAGGATATACTTTCTAGAAATGTGTGGATTCTTATTAGCTTTCAGAGGGCAGAAATGCTTTGTAACAATATCCATTCAGCCCAAAAAAATCAATTTCCTTTTCCTTTTAAATAGATTTTATTTTTTATTTTATTAATTAATTGATTGATTAATTTACTTTTAGAACAGTTTTAGGTTCACACAAAATTGTGAAGGTACACAAATTTCCCATATATCTCCTACCCCACACATATATTACCTCCCCCGTTATCAACATCCCCCACCAGAGTGGTACATTCGTTAGAGTTGATGAGCCTACACTGATAAATCATTATTACCCAGAGTCCATAGTTTACCTTAGGATTCAGTTTTGCTGTTGTACCTTCTATGGATTTGGACAAATGTCTAATGATGTGTATCTATCATTAAAGCATCATACAGAGTAGTTTCATTGCCCTAAAAATCTTCTATTCTCTATCTATTCATCCCTCTCTTCCCCCCAACCCCTGGCAAAGACTGAACTTTTTACTGTCTCCATGGTTTTTCCTTCTCCAGAACATTGTATAGTTGGAATCATACCATATATGGCCTTTTTAGAATGACTTCTTTCACTCAGTGTTGTGCACTTAAGATTCTTCCATGTCTTTTCATGGTATGATAGCTTATTTCTTTTTAGCACTGAATAATACGCCATAGTCTGGATGTATCACAGTTTATTTATCCATTCACCTACTGGAGGACATTGTGGCTGCCAAGTTTTGGCAATTATGAATAAAGTTGTTATAAACATTTGTGCATAGGTTTTTGGGTTATACATTTTCAACTCTTTTGGATAAATACCAAGGAGTACAATATAGTAAGAACATGTGAGTTTTGTAAGACATCTCAAACTATTTTCCAAAGTTTCTGTACCATTTTGAATTTCTACCAGCAATGAATGACAGTTTCTATTGCTCCGTACCCTTCTCAGCATTTGATGTTGTCCATGTTTTAGATTTTTAATGAGGATGTAGTGGTATCTCGTTGCTTTAATTTGCAATTTTCTAATGACATGATATGGAGCATCTTTTCATATAGTTATTTGCTATCTGTATATCTTCTTTGGTGAGGTGTCTGTTAAGGTCTTTGGCCCCATTTAAGAAATTTTAAAACAATGTTTTCCAGTTTTCTTGAGATGTAATTAACATGTAGCATTGTGTAAATTTCAGGTATACAACTTGATGATTTAATATGTATATGTTTTAAAATCATTACCACAAAAAGGTAATGAACATATCTATCACCTCACATGGTACCTTTGTTGTAGTTGTTGTGGTGGTGTAAACTTTTAAGTTTCATGTTATAACTGGAAGTTTGTATCCTTTGACCATTTTTACCCATTTTCCCTACCCTTTGCATCTGGCAACCACCAGTCTATTCTGTTTCTATGAATGTGTTCTTTTAGATTCTACATATAAGTGATATCATACAGTATTTGTCTTTCTCTGACTTATTTCATTTAGCATAATGCTCTCTAGGTTCATCCATATTATCTCAGGTGAGGATTTTCTTCTTTTTTAATGGCTGAATAATATTGCATTGCGTGTGTATGTGTGTGTGTTTAATCCATTTACTCATTGATGGACACTTAGGTGCGATGAGACACACAAAGAACACAAGAGTGCAGATACGTCTTTGAGATAGTAATTTCATTCCCTTTGGATATATTGTTGGATCATGTGGTAGTTTTTTTTCATCTTTTGAGGAGTCTCCAGACAGTTATATTTCTTTACCGTAGTGGCTCCACCAATTTACATTCCCACCAATAGTGCACCAGGGTTTCTTTTACTTCACATCCTCACCAGCACTTATCTCTTGTCTTCTTGATAAAAGCCATCCTAACAGATGTGAGGTGCTATCTCATTGTTGTTTTGATTTGCATTTCCTTGATGATTAATGATGTTGAGCATCTTTTCATGTACCTATTGTTTGGTC
Organism: Ailurus styani; assembly: GCA_002007465.1. NCBI lineage: Eukaryota > Metazoa > Chordata > Mammalia > Carnivora > Ailuridae > Ailurus > Ailurus styani. The sequence continues at coordinate 660,511 of LNAC01000675.1, read as the reverse complement.
CTTTAAAAACCGGGTTATTTGTGTTTTTATTATTGAGTTTTAAGAGTTCCTTGTATATTTTGGACAACAATCCTTTATCAGATGTGTTTTATGCAAATGTTTTCTTCCAGTCTGTAGCAGTCTGTGAAATGTGTCTTCTTATCATTTTGATAGTGTTTTCAGTAGAGCAGAGGTGAATTTTTTAAAAAATGTTTTAAAAGATTTTATTTATTTATTTGAGAGAGAGCATGAGAGAAAGAGAGCACAAGCAGGGGGAAGGAATAGAGGGAGAAGCAGACTCCCTGCCAATCAGGGAGCCCAATGTGGGACTCAGTCCAGGGACACTGGGATCATGACCTGAGCCAAAGGTAGATGCTTAACTGAGTGAGCCACCCAGGTACCCCAGAGCAGAGGTTTTGAAAAAAATTTTTTTAAAAGAGAGAGAGAGTGAGCATTTACACACAGGCTCAGGTGGCTGGGGGAGGGCGGAAGCAGGGCAGAGGGAGAGGGAGAGAGAGATTCTTAAGTAGGCTCCACACTCAGCATGAAGCCTGATGCTGGGCTTGATTCCACAACCCTGAAGATCATAACTTGAGCTGAAATTAAGAGTTGAACACCCACTGATGGAGCCCACCCAGGTGCCCTGAGGTGTTAAATTTTAATGAAATCCAGTTTATCAATTATTTTTTTCATGGGTTGTGTGCCTTTGGTGTTGAATCAAAAAAGTCATCACCATACCCAAGGTCACTTAGAGGTTCTTCCATGCTATTTTCTAGGAGTTTTATAGTTTTTCATTTTACATTTAGTTCTATGATCCATTCTGAGTTGATTTTTGTGAAGGTATAAGATCTGTGCCTAGATTATTTTTCTTTTTTGCATGTTGATGTCTAATTGTTCCAGTGCCATTTGTTGAACAGACTATCTTTTTACAATAGCTTGTATTGCTTTTGCTCTTCATCAAAGATAGCTGACTATATTTATGAGGGTCTATTTCTGGGATCTCTATTCTATTCCATTGATCTATTTGTGTGTGTGTCTGTGTGTTTGTTTGTTTTTGCCAATTTTATGCTGTCTTAATTAGTGTAGCATTATAGTAATTCTTGAAGTCAAGTAGTGTGAGTCCTCTGATTTTATTCTTCAACATTGTGTTGGCTATTTTGGCACTATTGCATCTCCATATAAAGTTAATTTGCCAATAGTTATAAAATAACTTGCTGATATTTTGATTGGTATTGTATTGAATCTATAAGTCAAGTTGGGAAGAAATTATATCTTGACAATATTGAGACTTCTTATCTGTGAACATGCAATATCTCTGCATTTATTTAGTTCTTTGATTTCTTTCATTAGAGTTGTGTAGTGTTTGTCGTATAGAACTTATATACATTTTGTTAGATTTGTATCTAAGTATTTCATTTTCAGGGATGCTAATGTGAATGGTATTGTGTTTTTAATTTCTTTTTTTTGTTTTGTTTTTTATTTTATTTTTTCAGTAATCCAAGATTCATTGTTTATGCACCACACCCAGTCTCTATGCCATACATGCCCTCCTTAATAACCACCACCAGGCTTACCTGTCCCCCCTCCCCTCCATAACCCTCAGTTTGTTTCTCAGAGTCCACAGTCTCTCATGGTTCATCTCCCCTTCTGATTTACCCCAATTCACTTTTCCTTCCCTTCCCCTACAGTCCTCCATTTTTTCCTTATGTTCCACATGTAAGTGAAACCATATGATAATTGACTTTCTCTGCTTGACTTATTTCACTCAGCGTAATCTCCTTGAGGCCCATCCATGTTGATACAAAAGTTGGGTATTCATCCTTTCTGATGGCTGAGTAATATTCCATTGTATATATGGACCATATCTTCTTTATCCATTCATCTGTTGAAGGGCATCTCGGCTCTTTGCACAGTTTGGCGATTGTGGACATTGCTGCTATGAACATTGGGGTACATATGGCCCTTCTTTTCACTACATCTGTATCTTTGGGGTAAATACCCAGTAGTGCAATTGCAGGGTCATAGGGTAGCTCTATTTTTAATTTTTTGAGGAATCTCCACACTGTTTTCCAAAGTGGCTGCACCAACTTGCACTCCACTAACAGTGCAAGAGGCTTCCCCTTACTCCACATCCTTGCCAACATTTGTTGTTTCCTGTCCTGTTAATTTTGACCATTCTAACTGGTGTAAGGTGGTATTGCAGTGTGGTTTTGATTTGAATTTCCCTAATGGCTAATGATGATGAACATTTTTTCATGTGTCTGTTGGCCATTTGTATGTCTTCTTTGGAGAAGCATCTGTTCATGTCTTCTGCCCATTTTTTGACATGATTATCTGTTTTTTGCGTGTTGAGTTTGAGGAGTTCTTTATAGATCTTGGATATCAGCCCTTTGTCTGTAGTGTCATTTGCGAATATCTTCTCCCATTCCGTGGGTTGCCTCTTTGTTTTGTTAAGTGTTTCCTTTGCTGTGCAGAAGCGTTTTATCTTGATGAAGTCCCAAAAGTTCATTTTTGCTTTTGTTTTCTTTGCCTTTGGAGACGTTTCTTGAAAGAAGTTGCTGTGGCCGATGTCAAAGAGGTTGTTACTGCCTATGAGAAGAAGGAAACTCTACCATTCTCTCACACCATACACAAAGATAAACTCGAAATGGATGAAAGACCTCAATGTGAGGTGTTTTTAATTTTAATTTCACTTGTTCATTGTTAGTCTATAGGAAAGTGATGAACTTTTATAGGTTAACTTTGTATACTGTAGTACTGCTATAATTGTTCCAGCTTTTTTGTCAATTCTTTTAGAGTTTCCTCATAGACGACTGTGTCATCTGTGAGCAAAGACAGTTATAATTTCTTCCTTTTCATTCAATATACCTTTTATTTCCTTTTCTTGTCTTACTGTATTAGCTAGGACAATGTTGAAAAGGAGTGGTACAAGAGGACAGGATATCCCTGCCTTTTTCCTGATCTTAGCATGAAAGTTTCTAGTTTCTAACCACTAATGACAGTTAGTTGTATGATGTTAGCTGTAGATTTTTTTGTAAATGTTCTTTATCAAGCTGAGGAAGTTCCCTTCTATTTCCTGTTTGCTTGGAATGTTTATTGTGGATGGATGTTGGATTTTCTCAATGCTTTTTCTGTACCTTTTAATATGATCTCTGATTTTTTTTCTTTAGCCTGTTGATATGAAGGATACATTAATTCCTTTTTAATGTTGAAGCAAACATGCATACCTAGGATAAATCCCACTTTGTTGTGTTGTGCAATTCTTTTTATACATTGTTGGATTAGATTTGCTAATATTTTGTCAAGGATTTTTGCATCTATGTTCTGAGAGATATTGGTCTATAGTTTTCTTTCCTTTTGAAGTCTTTCTCTGGTTTTGATATTAGAGTAATTATGAGTCATAGAATGATTTAGGAAAAATTCTCTCTGCTTCTATCTTCAGAAAGAGATTGTGGAGAACTGGCATAATTCCTTTCCTAAATGTTGGGAAGAACTTATCATTGAGTTCATATGGGTCTGGTGCTTTCAGTTTTAGAAGGTTATTAATAATTAATTCAATTTCTTTAATAGATATTGGCCTATTTACAGTGTCTGCCTCTTCTTCTGTGAGTTTTGGCAAATTGAGTTTTTCAAGGAATTGGTACTTTTCATCCAAGTTATCAAATTTGTAAGCATAGTGTTGTTTGTGGTATTCCTTTATTATTCTCTTAATGCTCATGGGATCCATAGTGATATCCCTTCTTTCACATCTGATATTTTCTCCCTGCTGGATCTGCCCATTTTTGATAGAGGGGTATTGATATCTCCAACTATTTCTCCTTGCAGTTCTATTAGCTTTTAACTCATGTATTTTGACACTATATTGTTAGGTGCATACACATCAAAGGTTTTTATATCTTTTTGGTGAATTGACCCCTCTATCATTATGGAATGTCTCTCTGCCTTAGTATGGGCTGCCATAACAAAATACCATAGACCAGTTGACTTAAGCAACAGACATTTATTTTCTCACAGTTTTGACATCGCAAGTCTGAGATAAGGGTGCCAACATGGTCAGTTTCTGGTGGGGCCTCTCTTCCTCGTTTGTAGGTGGCTGCCCTCTCACTAGGTGCTCACTTGCTCTCTTCTTTGAGCACACTTGGAGAAAAGAGAGAACAAGTGACTACAAGTAACAAAAGCAATGCAAAATAAAGAGGCCTCTGGAATTAGCAACATATTTCCAGTGAGATTGCAAAATTGCTATGGAGCAATGGTTGCTTTGTATCTTTCATTGACCCCCCTTCTTTTTTTTTAAGATTTTATTTATTTATTTGACACAGAGAGACACAAGGAGAGAGGGAACACAAGCAGAGGGAGTGGGAGAGGGAGAAGCAGACTTCCTGCTGAGCAGGGAGCCCGATGTTGGATTCGATCCCAGGACCCTGGCATCATAACCTGAGCTAAAGGCAGATGCTTAACCTACTGAGCCACCCAGGTACCCCATTCCTCTACTTTTAACCTACTTTGTATTTATAGTGGATTTTTTTTTAGGCTAGCATATGGGTGAGTCCTATTTTTTGATCCACTTTGACTATCTCTGTCTTTTAATTGGTGTGTTTATACCATTGTTTAAAGTGGTCATTGATATAGCTGGATTAATATCTACCATATTTGTTACTGTTTTCTATTTGTTGCTCTTTTTCTTTGTTCCTAATTTTGTCTTCCATTCTTTTTCTGCCATCTGTGGTTTTAACTGAGCATTTTATATGATTCCATTTTTTTTCTTCATTCTCTTAGCATATTGGTTATACTTAAAAAAAAAACCCAAAAAAACCTTTTGCAGTGGTTGCCCTAATGTTTGCAATACACATTTACAACTTATCCAAGTCTACTTTCCAATAACAGTATACTACTTCACTAGCAGTGCAAGTACCTTATAACAAAATAAGAAAATATTCCTAATTTCTCTCTCCTGTCCTTTGTACCACTGCTGTCATTCATTTTGCTTAAACATGAGTTGTAATCATCAAGTACATTGCTGGTATTATTATTATTGTTGTTTGTTTTTATTGTTTTTATTAGGTCTCGAGCTCACAGCCCTGAGACCAAGACCTGAGCCACGATCAAGAGTCAGATCCTCAACCGACTGAGCCACCCAAGTGCCCTGATATTATTATTTTGAACAAATTGTTATTTGTTCAATCAGTTAAGAGTAAGAAAAAGAAGTTTTTATTTTATCTTCACTTATTCCTTCTCTAATGCTCTTCCTTTCTTTATGTAGATCTAAGTTCCTTTTATGTATATCCAAGTTCCTGACCAAGATCCTAATGATTTTCTTTCCCTCTGGAGAACTTCATTTAACATTTCTTGCAAGGCAGGATGCTTTTTAGGATCTTGTTCCAAATCAACTACTTGTACTCAAATACTTGCTCGGTGTCTGCTTCTAGGGGAACTCAGCTGAAGACAGTTAATTGAAAAAAATCCTGTTGGATAGAAAGGGTTATAAATTGCCTTTAATCCTCTAAGAATGTAGTGAAGTATAAATGACTTTTACACAACCTAGTTTTTGTAATTTTAGATTTGAATTTCAAAGTCATGGAAAAGTTGCAAGAGCAGCACAAAAAATATGCCCAGTTTCCTGTATACCCTTCAACCAAGTTATCACTTTTGTTTTATCATTCTTCTGAACCTTTGGGAGTTAGAAGCAGACATGATACTCCTTTCCCCATAAGACTTCAAAGTCTTTGCAAATCCCTAAGAATGAAAACATTCTTTTGTATGACCATAATACAATGATCAAAATTAGAAAATTAACAGTGATATAATAGTATTATTTCCAAACTTTATTAAGATTTTTCCAATTTTCCCAATAATATTTAATAGCTCTCTTTTCCCTCTGATTTAGTATCCCATCCAGGATCACACAATGCATTTAGTATCATGTCCCTAGTCTCTTTTATCCAAGACCATTTCTTAGTCTTTGTCTTTTATGACTTTGACATTTTTTAAGAGTACAGGCCAGTTCTTTTGTAGAACGTCCCTTAATGGATTTTTCTGATGTCTCCTCATGATTAGGTTGAGGTTATTAATTTTTTGGCAGAAATACCATCAAAGTGATCATGTGTCCTTCTCACTGCATGGTATCAGGAGGAACCATTACTGGTGATATTAACTTTGATCACTGGTTGAGGCGATGTCTACCTGGTTTTTCTGACATAAAATTACTGTTTCTTTTTTTTTTGTAATGAATAAGGGTTTATTGAAACATCCTGTGATAGAACGTAGTGTTTAAAGCAAGATGGAGACAGAAGGAAGGACAGGAGCAAGCTTCAGGGGGTTCCTTCTGGCCAAATCTAGGACAATTTGAGATTTCAAGAGTGATAGTAACAGATTATAACTCGTGCATAAAATAATAATCCATGAATCTATATTTGTTTTTAAGATTTTATTTATTTATTTGACAGAGAGAGAGCAGGAGGCAGAGGGAGAGGGGGAACCAGGCTCCCCACTGAGAAAGGACACTGATGTGGGACTCAATCCCAGGACCCTGGAATCATGACCCGACCTGAAGGCAGATGCTCAACTGACTGAGCCACCCAGGTGCCCCTCCATATTTGTTTATAAATAAGTCAAAAAATAAATAGAGGAGAAGGAAAAGTTCTTTCTTAGATTAGAATTCCAATTGATAAAAGTAGAATAGTGAAGAAAAATGGGTATTTAGAAGACATTATAGTAATAGTTAATTCAAGCAAGAATCATTGGTGGATGCTAAAACTTTCATCATTGGGTTATAATTGTATTACATTAATTATATGATATTATTATAGCATATTAATCATTATGTAGTGAATGCTGAACAGAAGATTATGTCCTCCCTTGACTTTAAGTAACTAAGATCTAGTAGAGAAGGTTTGTGTACACAGATCATTACAACACAGAGAAGAATTTGATGGTGTAATACATAAAATGAAGAGGGACATGAAACCATCTAAGAAAGAATAGTAGGCAGAATGCACAGTATGTCTGATCCACTGTGGTAATATCTTTTGTATTGTCCCCCACATACACGCCATCCCCCAACATCAGATGTTTTCAATGAGCAAGAAAACAAGCTGCTAGTCCTTTAGACTGACGAGTGAGGAGGGAGAGAGATGTTTTTTTGCAGGCAGCTGCTTCTTTGGTTTCCAAGGGAAACAGTGGCAGAAGCTGCATCAGAAAAGGAGTGGGAAGGCTGTGGTTTAGCACAGATGGGTCATTCTTCTATCAGGTGTCTATACACAGGCAGTTACCTGCACTTCCTCAGTGATGTGGGATTGTAGAGAATATTAAAATGTTGGGATATTGGTAAACAACAGATTTTAATTTTTCTTTCTGAATTTCTTGGAAAAATCTTTATTCTTGGAATTCACTTTTCCCATCATCTATCAAAGCCCAAATATATTGCTCTTCCAGGGGCATAGTATGATTTTCTTTTCTACCTACCTCACATATGTGAGTTATAGGTGGGGAAGATTGAAATCAGCCATTGGGGTCGGTGCACTCACAGCATGGTTAAAATAGTACAAAAGAAAATAATAAAGTAAACTCCTGTTTATTCTGGCTAATGGAGAAGACTTTCAAGATCTCTAGTCAAGTCTCTATTTCAAAGTCATCATTGGAACATGGTTCAGATATCTGCCTCATGTCCCAAAATAGCTGTGAATCTTCAGCCAGCATCCTGCTGGGGAGCTCAGGAGTGGCCTGGCAAGGAGAGGAATCAACCAGGAATGGTTGGGACAGACTGGGTCACGATGGAGTTGGCTTTTACCAGTCAGGCCAGGAATATAAATCCCATGGTTCAAAAAGGGTCTATCCCACTCTGTCATATTCTTTGTCTTTAGTCAAAAAGTCTGGCTTTTGGGTACATGGTCCCTGTAAGGTCTGGAGGTGGGCAGAGAGGGTCATGATCCCAGTTGAGCAAGTGGGGCTAAAGGACAGGGTTCTAGTTTCATTGGGAAGGTTGGGTACACTTTCCCAAAGTAGATATCAATCTTAGGGATTAGACAAACAGTTGTTTATTAATTTCATCAAATTATTTACTGAGTGCCTATTATGTACCAGTTATTAGATCCAAATGCTTCTGCATGGCTGGACATATGGGTCTATACCAGACTTGTGACTCTAAAACCAATTGATAGCACATGTAGTGGTGAGGAAGCCACCAGGAACCAGCACCATTGGCATCACCTGAGAATTTCACAGAAATGTAAATTTTACTGAAACTCTGGGGGTGAGTTCCAACAATCCATATTTTAACAGGCTCTATATGTGATTCTGATGTATGCTAGAGTTTGAGAACCACTGGACTACCTTGATGATATTTGGTCAGCTCTTGGATGAGACTGAGAATTCTGGTCTTATGGAAGTGGGATGAAGGAAGGCAGGGATTCCAATTTCCCAAGGGTTTATGCTTCCGTAACAGATTACTTCTGTATCATAAAGCTTCTTAGAACTCTTATAAACATTCCTCATCAACATCTGGTATCTAGGATCAATTAATTTCTGAGTCGAAGGCAGGACCTGGCAACTTTTTTTTTGGTGGGCAGCAAAGCAAAGTTTATTGAGCAATAGTTTATTGAGTGATAGTATAAAGCTCTCAAAGAGGGAGGGGACCTGTGAGGGTTGCCCCTGGAAGTCTTTTTTGAGCTGAGCTGGACACCTGCAAATTAGCATCTGGAGGTAAAATTGGCTGGCAGATACATCTTTGCCCTGGTCACCCAAATCGTCCCTGCTAAGGGAAGAGTAGTCTGTTAGAAGACTGCTCTTGGGGGAATGGCAGGGGCCAAGAACATGAGGGTAATTCTGGGGATTATGTAACTTCCCTCCCTTTCCTTTGACTCTTCATTTTGATTTCTGGAAATTTGTCTTCTTTGTTATGGTTAGTGTGCTCCTAGATTTAGAGATTAGGGCAAGTTTTTCAATGCTAGTCCTAAGGGAAGCCCCATGGAATGCTGCACACTCAGTTCCCTTCTTATATGTCACAGAGCATGTGAATAAATGGCGTTATGGAATTGTACATTCACTAATTCAACAAGTACTTATTTGGTGCCTGTTTAGTACTCAGTCTTATTCTGAGTGTTGGGGATACAGGCTGTAAAAAAAATATGTTTATCGTGGTTTAACCCAGTAATTCTCAAACTTATTTATTAAAATCTTTTATTGTGTAACATACTTTTACCTATCAAGGACCTAACAGACATGGGACACTCTTTGAGAATGATACATGTATCTGTGCAGGGATAGATGTGCCTGTGCGAGGGACCTGAGTTCCAGGCAGCTGAAGTAAGGAAGAAACTAGGGACATTTTGAAATGCAGAAAATATTGACGTAGAGATATAAATCTGGTTAACATCACAATCATTGTTGGGTAATCCATGCTGGAAAAAAGTTTTCCCATATGTCAACCTATCTGTAATAATTATAAGTGTCCCAGAGATGGTGATTTTAGAAGCTGTTTCTATCAGTTATTTTCACTTAAGAGCTCCAGGTTCTTTTAGTGCACGTAAGAGCAAAACAAATGTTTGAAAGGTGGACTGCTTAGTTTGATTAGCTATCTGTCTCCAAGTGAAAGGAACCTTGTCCTGAAATGCAACCAAATCAACCAGTTGCTTTACTGAATCAATTCTTCTTAAAGTAGAATTTGGTTAAACCTGCAAACCTTAGTCAAGATGAGTCTAATCTTCCTTCCTTATGGTTGTGCTGGAGATAAGCAGGGTGGTCAGGCCTTCTTTTTCTGTGTAACAAAGCCTAAATGTGATGGTGGGGGAGAGGCCTAAGCCATTGCCTGGCCCTCTCTACCTGGCTCCCTCTCCAGCCATCTAATTTTTGTTTTGTTTTGTTTTGCATTTCTCCAAATAAATATGTGCCATGCTTTCTCTTCCTTCTTGGCCTTCATAAACACTCTTTTCTTGACTTGGAACACTCTTTCTTCCCTTTTTAGTCAGCTACTTCCTATGCATTTTTCAGGTCTCATATCAGACATTTTCCCCCATGACTCTGTGATATTGTGATTTACACGAAGGAATCCATATTTGGTCTTTGCCCAGTTTCTTGCATAAAGCTCCTAAAATTGTAGAAATTTCCTAAGTGATGACCACCATAAAGATGTCTTTTGTTAGGTCAATGAGGTGACTTGCAGAAAGCCTTTGGGTCACCAGATGGGGGCTGGTTGCCAAGGGAATCAAGTTTGTGATTAGTGGATTGGAATTTTCAGTCTCATCCCTTGACCTCTAGGGAGAGGAGAGGCACTGGTGACTGAGTCAGTCACCAATGACCAGTCATTTAATCAATCATGCCTATGTGATGAAGCTTCCATAAAACCCCAAAATAATGGACCAGAGAATTTCTGGGTTGGTGAACAGGTGGAGATTCAGTAAGAGTGGTGTAATCTGAGAGGGTATGGAAGCTCTGTGCCCTTTTTCTTTACCTTGCTCTATGCATCTCTTCCACTGGGCTGTTCCTGAGTTATATCCTTTTATAATAAACCAGTAATCTAGTGAATAAAATGTTTCTCTGAGTTTGGGGCTCCTGGGTGGCTCAGTTAAGTGTCTGTCTTCGGCTCAGGTCATGGTCCCAGGGTCCTAGGATGGAGCCCTATATTGGGCTCCCTGCTCAGCAGGGAGACTGTTTCTCCCACTTGTTCTACCTGCTATTCTGCCTGCTTGTGAGCGCAATGTCTCTCTCTGTCAAATAAATAAATAAATCTTTAAAAAAAGAAGTTTCTTTGAGTTCTGTAAGCCACTCTAGCTAATTAATCAAAGGTGAGGAGAAGGTCATTGGAACCTTTATTTCTTTATTTATTTATTTTAAAGATTTTTATTTATTTATTTGAGAGAGAGAGAGAGAGAGCACGAATTGGGGGAGAGGAAGATGAGGAGGGAGGAGCAGACCCCTGTTGAGCCAGGAGCCCTATGCTGGGCTAGATCCCAGGACCCTGGGATCACAACCTGAGCAGAAGGCAGATGCTTAATGACTGAACAAACTAGGTGCCCCTAGAACCTTTAATATGTGGCCTGTTAGAAGTGCAGGTGACACCTGGACTTGCAACTGGCATCTGAAGTGGGAGGGGGCAGTTTTGTAGGACTGAGCCCTTGTGGAATCTGATGGTATCTCTAGGTAGACAGTATCAGAATTGAGTTGAGTTACGGGATGCCTAGCTGGTGTTGGAGAATGGCTTGGATGTGTGGGGAAACTCTCCCCACTACCCCTGCACACTGTGGAGGAATTGGTAGAACCCTTTAGGAACTTTCCCTGCTCACCACCTTCCCCCAACAAGGTGAGGGCTAGGTGCTGCTGACAAGTACTGCTGAAACATCCTCATCTCAACTCCTGACACCCCCTGCTCGGCTGTGAGCTCCGCAAAGACAGGAGCCTGGTCTGTTCTGTTCACGGTAACATCTCAGGCCAGCACAATACCCAGCACTTATGTACCACTTAACCAGGGCTTGTGGGGTGAAGGAATGGACGGTAGGCTGCTTGTGGAAATGGGGGGAGGAAGAGGAGAGACACTAGGCAAGCCTGACAAAGGTGTAGTCAGTGACACCTCTCCTGTGTTAGGACCTCCATAAGGTCATGATGGCACATTGCCCCTCAGCATTTTAGCTGCTGACCTCTATCCTAACACAGGAGGGTGAGAAGTGAGCTTTGGAGGGAACTCATACTTGTGGGGGAGCAACAGTTCTGGACTCTGTAGTTTTGTTACCTGAAAGGTAAGGGGCTGCGTTGAGGGACTCTCCAGGGAGGAGAGCTCGGCCCAGCTCTGTTCCTTGTCTGTCTTTGCCTTTGCCAGGCAGAGGTTGGTGGGCTCTCAGTCCAAGGCTCAGTTTTGCTGCTCATATCTCACACCCTGTTTTTTCAGTGGGACATTTTTGTTGAATTCATGAATTTAAAATGATTCAATTTTGAAAACTTTTGCCAATAGTATTCACTTTTACAACTTGAGCTTTCTAGTTTTCATTGTACTTTTTAGTCTATTGAGTAGTTTTTAAATGAGTTCGATCTTATTTATTGGAGGCTAATTTATATTCCTTTTGACTCCTGTCCAGCAGGATAGTTTTAGCTATTTTGCGCTTACTAGGATACACTTAAATTGTTTATATTTCTTTTCTTGGTCATTTAAAAATGTATCAAAATTCTCTAGCATTTTCCTTTTACTCTTTTAAGTTTTAAAATGTTTTCTGTCTGGTTTGTCCTCTCAGTCCATTTTCTAGCATTTGTTGCTAAGTTTGAGATAGGAAGTGGTGATGTCAGGGGAGGAGGCCACAACAGTGACTGGCTTAACGAGGGATTGTTGGCTCTTCTCCCTGTGCTGACAATTCCATGTGGACACACTCTCCCTTTTCTATCCCCTTCCCACCCACACTCCAACGAGGCCCTTCTTGCTATTGTTGAAGTGGAACCTGATAGTCGCCATCAGAAAAAGAGTTACTCAAATTAAATGCCACTTTCACTCAGATAGTTTGGGAAATGTACAGGACCACTTACATGAGCCTGAAGTTTATTAAGACTGGACTCAAATACTACTCAGGGGAATTGCTGCGCAATGCCATCGTTTTGTCCCAGAACAAGCCAGAGCCTTCTCTGAACCACAAACCGTTCTCTGAGCATCTCACAGACTTTGTGGAGAAGAGCTTCACTGGGGGTAGGAAGTCAGGGTCTGCCACTCAGCCCCCTGAGAGCCTCCTGAGGGAATACCCAAGTGGCCTGGAAAGTCCTGTTTAGGATTATCGGATGGAAGCATAATAGAAGGATAATAGCCAGGCTGGCAAATTATATTCTGTTGACCTACTTACAGGGTTAAACTGAGTACACTGATTTACCTTCTTTCTGGTTAGGAATTCAAAAGCTTGGTTGTCAAGTGCTTCTAGAACCACCAATTCTTTTTTTTTTAAATTAACATATAATGTATTATTTGCCCCAGGGGTACATGTCTGTGAATCATCAGGCTTACACATTTCACAGCACTCACCACAGCACATACCCTTCCCAATGTCCATAACCCTGCCACCCTATCCCCACCTCCCCCCCAGTAACCCTCAGTTTTTTTCATGAGATTAAGAGTCTCTTATGTGTGATCTCTCTGATATGAGGAATTTGAAGGAAAGGGCGGGGGGCCGTGGGGGGTAGGGAGGGAAAAAATGAAACAAGATGCGATCAGGAAGGAGACAAACCATAAGAGACTCTTAATCTCACGAAACAAACTGAGGGCTACTGGGGGGTGGGAGGGTAGCGATAGGATGGCTAGGTTATGGACATCGGGGAGGGTTTGTGCTATGATGAGTGCTGTGAAAGCTGCAAGCCTGATGATTCACAGACCTGTACCCCTGGGGCAAAAAAAAAAAAATAGTCTCTTATGTAGAACCAATTCTTGTTGCATGTGTAGTATGGTCACTGACTCATGGAGGGAGGCCGGGAGTAGGAGTTAGGTCAGTCATGGAGGGAGGAGAAAATATTCTGGAATGGTTTCTTTCTTTCTTCTTGTTATGTAAGATGTGGTTTCCCCGAAGAAACAATATGCTAAATAAAAGTTAGGGTCCCAACCCACAGAAGCCTATTTTAACCCACGTTTTTGCTGACGATAGTCAATTTAATTTAGTTCAAATCAAGAAGGTAGATTTTTTTTTCCTGTGAGAAAGTGGAAGAAGGAAGGCTGTGAGAGTGACCTAAGTGGTGCGATTTAGAATTTTCACTGAGTAAGGCAGGGTGTGTGTGTGTGTGTGTGTGTGTGTGTGTGTGTGTGTGTATGCGGGGGGAGGGGGGAGAAGGGGGGGCATGCAATGGGAGGATGAATAAAACGTGGCCCCTGCCCTCAAAGAGTTCACACTGCAGTTAGAGAGACAGACACACCCTCAGCTAATATGTGCGAAGATAATGGTGGAGGTGTCGTCAGGCCAGAGAAGAGTAGAAGTAATATTAGTTCTGAGGAGGAAAATCCAAAAGACTGTGGAGGACGTGGCAGCTGCCCCCTGAAGGATGTTAGGGCCTTAATCAGCAGAGGAGTGAAGACAGGGTGGACAGGCGAGGCAGAGAAGATGATGGGGCAAAGGCTCAGGGTGGTGAGCTGCAGGGCACAATTAGGGCACAGCCAGGGAGCTGCTGCAGAGGATGGAAGGCAGGGTAGAAGAGCACAGGGGCAGGTGGGCCTTTCTGAGTGGGTCTGATGGTCTAACTGCTCACAGAGAAGGTATGTCCATACTTTTCACGTTGAATTACAGGCAGTTGATGTTCAAAAGTCTATTTTTTCCAAACAAATGTGGTCTGGCTTCAGACTGAGGGGTTGTCTCATATATAATCATTTATTACCAGTAAGAGTAAGAAAGTGATGAATTGCTAAGATATTTGTTATATTTAATTTTCTCGGGATAGATTTGTCAAAGAGATGTTTTAATAGCTTTATGCCGTGTTTCGTAACTGCCCATTCTGTAACACTTTACTTTGTTATGGCTAAAGCATATAAAGCTTTATGCTGTCATTGAGGATACCAGGTCTGCAGGTTGTAACATGCAGTCAGGAGGAGGAATAAAGGGAAAGACAGAGAAAGGATCTGTAAGAAGGATCAGGCCCAGGAATAATTTGCAAAAGATGGTGGACATCTGATATCAGTGTCTACCTATTTGTATCTGGACAGTGTCATGTATAAACTTTTTTCTTTGAGGTGTTCATGGGGTGAGGAGCCTGGGTAGGTGGTAAGAAATCAAGGATATGACTCAGTGGTGTTTACAAGATTTCGTGTTATCTGGACAAGAGGCTGAATGGAATTCAGTTCTTTATTGAGATATCTGGTTGAGCCGAGCATTTGTCCATAATTCCATCTTCAGTTCATTTTTTTTCATTGAGGAAGAAACAGAAAACTCATGGGTAGATTCTGTTGAATTCCTGAAGTTCCAGTTCATTTTTAAGTCACTAATAGGTAACAGTATACATACATATTAAATATACAATAACATAAACAGTGAGATACTTTAAGAAAGTACTTTTACAATATTACAAAGTAATTATTGTCTATATCTATTTTTTATTTTGCTTGCTCAACATTATGCTCTTAAAAATTGACACTACCATAAACTGATTTTGAAATATACACTAGTGGCATCTTAACTGGGGCAGGGTTCCACCTTACTCTTAAAAATACAGGCTCCATCTCACATTATTCTTAAAAATACTGGCTCTGGTCCCAAAGGGCAGACCTTTTTGTAGAAGCATTGTTTTGTCTCTTACCCTATGTCTTGCCCATGAGTCAAGAGAAAACCAATAATGTCAAGTGTTTGATCCGTTTACACATTTCTGCCCCTTTACTCTCATCTATAAGGAGACAGCTTTTTCATTGTAAATATTCATCTCTCTGGGCAAATGACAAATAATGTAGCTGTGTTGCCAACAATAGGAAAAAAACATACAAAACCATCCATAAAACATGTCATCTGGCTAGCAATAAGGAATGGCATGTTAAATTATGGTACCTCTCAAAAATGGCATGTTACACAATTGTTAAATGGTAATCAGGAATACTGCATAGAAACATGAAAACATACTTAGCATACACATAAAAGAGAAAGGAAGACAACACAATTATAATATTTAAGGTGCATGTGGGGGAGTCCTGGGGGATGATATGCTAAAATGGAAATACAGTAGTTCTGTTAGGATGGTGGGGCTGTGGATTTTCAAAAGATTTTCTTTAGTGTTGTAAAGTAATAGTAACAGTGAATTTACCAAGTAAATGATGCTACAGATGCAGAGTGGAGATATTAATAGATAAATAGAGGTTGGATATTACAAAAGAGAAAAGCATTTAAAAGAATGAATCTTCCTTCCCTACATGTGCCAGCTCAGTGGGTATTAAGACCCATAGTATTGAAAACATTTCCAAAGGACCTGATTAGTAGGGTTTGGAAGCGAGTCTGAACTTAAATATATCTGGATTTCGTTTGCCATGATTGTAACAGAAATTAAATCTTGAAACAGTTGTCTAAATATGTTCTAGCTTGGGTATCTTGGCTTAATTCACACTTTAAAATCAAAAAGCCGTTTGGAAAAAGAATCTATGAGCATAATAGATAGGAATATTGAGTAAGAAAAAGTCAATAGAACTAATTTCAAAAATAAAATGCCTATTTAAAATCACGTTGAAATGACTACTTGGATTAGTAGTAAGTAAAAAAAATAACCAGTACCTAGTTTGATTTATGTCTGTCTGAAAGCTCTTAATGGGTACAGGGAATAGTGCTCCTGTCTATTATGTTAATATTAACAATTTGCTAAATCTGTCACCTAGCATGAGCTGCTGTTTTCCTCTAACAAGCTCAGACACTTTTCTCCTCTTGGTTTCCTTCTCTTCCACCTCTGTTCAACAGAATGGCTGCTATCCCCTGAATAGTACTGAGTGTTTCCGCAACAACTGAGTGTTGATTTGGGGCACTAGGCTACCTTGCTTTATATTAGGAAGGAGTTACCTAATATAAGATGTTATAAAAAATTCACACACACAATCACACATTTTATTCTTTCTGGTCAAAGTTAAGCCACCCAGTCAACATTTCCAAACCATTATTTTAACACTGCAGAAAATTCCCTCATGAGCCTATGTAGATACCTTAAGTATCTTAAGTAGGTGAATGGAAGAAGAAGACCAAAGTAAGTTTCTTCTGAAATAGAACTTGAAAATGTGATAAAATATCTTATATTTCTAAACTAGTAATTAACTTTGGGTTTGGACACTGGAATGTGTGTGTGTGTGTGTGTATATATGTGTCTGTGTGTGATATCAAGGGGTTTGAACTAATTCAAAGAAATCAAAAAGTAACTTTTCCACACTTAAACCATACCTAACACTGCAAGCATCTCTTTTCAGACCCTGTATAGGATTTGCTGAGTCTTTGTGAACATCTCTCTTTGCTGTCTTGCTATCTCTTCATCTCTGAAGAAGTCCACAAATGGCAAGCAGATTAGAAGGCGCTTTTTCTGTTGTTGTTCAAATTAGAAGTTTTTATTCCTAAGAGAGTTATCCAATAATTTTCACCTTCATTGGAACATGATTTTTGTCTTTCAAAATGCCCTAGAATTATTAAGAGGTATTGTGATTTTAGGAAACTATTTTCCCTCCATGCCAAATCCAAAGTAGACTACATTTATTGCATTTATTGGATTATTTGGGGGTATACCAATACCAAAAAATTTTTATACTTAATTAACATCTTTATTTTATTTCCAGAAATGTATTTGTTGAATAAATAATATTTGGCAATAAAACAAATCTGTTTTCATACATCTATAAAATTATTTTGAGTAGTAGTAAGAATTTAATCCATGTCATATAATTTTTATCATGAATTGCATAACTTTGGCATGCATTTTGCTGTATCTCATTCCCTGGCATTATATAAAGTGTCTTTGACATGATGCCATAGAATATTCAAACTGGGAATGAACGATAGACACACTCTAGTCAGTCCCACTCTTCCCTGATTTCTGAGGAGTGAGAACTGAGGCACAAGAAGATAAAATTTGCTCAGGATCACACATCTCATTTTCTGACATTTAAGCCCTTCTAAAAAAAATCATACTCTTTTGATGTTGAACTTGGTTTGGAAATTGTGATTTTTAAGGGCATGATTCTTAAGACTGAATGCTGCACTTAAAGACTGGCAGAATTGGACCTGAGATATACAAAAGGGGTATGGCTAGAATTTTTGTCCTTAATTCCCCCATAGGGTGAAAGTGGTTGAAACTATCCAATTATTGAAAATAAATCATCATCCTTGGAAGGATACAAAATATTCTGATCTTCAAGATGAAATATACCACAATTTCTCTATATAATTCAATATTTGTCTTCAACATGGACTAAATGGTATCCTGGCTGATTGCCCTCTTGTCTATTACAGTTAAGCAAGTGAAACAGAAAATACATTTTAGGATCCCTTTGTGCCTTTTTCTCTCAGCAGCAAGAAATTAAGTATGAAATAAAATAGACCTTTGTCTTGCAATGCTCAATGATTAGGTGAACTTAATAAAAACCGAGCTTTAGTTAAATCTAGTAGATTAACTCTTGTTTCATTGGCATTTATAGTCTTTGGGAATGTTGAATAAATGTAAAAATAATGACACTTCCAGAAGTTTAACCATTGCATTTTATATAAATTCTGCATAAAGATCCAGACTAATGTATTGACTTCATAGTTTTTAGATTTTAAAAGACATATAGGAATAGTTATTACCAGCACTCCAAGAAATGTTAAAGACACTTATATACATATGTAAAACCCATTTTGACTTGATGAACACAAATTCTAATCTATGAAAATATTACATCAAGTCATTTTGCACCCGATGAGGAAATTATACATGAATGGTAGTAAATATTAAAAAACACTTAAGATAAAGACCCGGTAAATCAATTTAAATGAAGAGTTTAAGAAGTAACATTGCCATCTAAAAATGTTAGTTTTTTACCTAGCTGGTCACACTTATTTTACTTTATTTGAAATCTCTGACTTGTCAGAAGATAATATCATAAAACTCAATTACATAATTCAACTGCCTTTAATTCTCCTTTCTCCAAAAACCATCCCACCTAAGGAGGAAGTAGCTTTTCTATCTTGACTTTTTTCTTTCAGCAAATAATAAGTGTGAAAAGCTTTCACCAGATAAAAATCATTTCGTACAACGAAGCACTAAATTGTTTTGTCTTTCAATTTATTCTGACTGAAAGCTGCTCAGTTTCCCTATGGCAAGCCCATGTATCATTTCATGCCTGATATCTGCAGCCCACTCTAGATTTATCTTGCTTTTAACAGGTGCTGAGTAGCACTTTCTGGGTTATTTTACAAAACACCAACATGGTTTAACTGTTAAAAAGCAATTGGAACTGCTTTCTCTCCTACCCACTGCCTCTTCCAGTGTCCTTAACCCTCATCACCCTTCCCTAAAATGTATCCCCAACATGCCTATTTACATGGCTTTAGGCACCCGAGGCTTGCACACCCATCACATACCAAGTCAATTCCTAACAGTTTGAAGGCTGTTGGAGCAGGGCAGTTTCCTTCCCCTGGAAGCTGAGTGTCGTCACGTTTCTATCAACACAGCGACTCTTGTATGCAAAGCTTAGACTATTGTCTCGTGGTCCCACCTGCCTTGGCTCTGATTGATGTAACAACAGTATCTGTCATAGGGACTGTTCTGCTTGTAGGAGCAAACGATGATACTGTCCTGGGGCACAAAGAAGATGCTGTCCTCAGGCTCCGGGCAGTCAGATCTGTCCCAGGCTGAGCACTTGGCATCCAAGGCACTGTAGGCAAGGGAGCTGCCTGAGGGACAGTAGCCATCCAGGTATCTGGATGTCTCCTCCTGATGCCCGCTCTGGACCAGGCTCTGGCGTTCTCCTTCCGTGGGGGTGGGGGTGGTGATGGAACTGGCCACAGGCACCTCTGTCTGCCCCTGGCAGGGGGACTTTCCCCTGAGGCCGGCCTTCTTAGCCAGCTCATCTGAGCTTCCCTTGCCTGACTCCAGGTCTGAAGGGGTCCTCAGCAGTTCTACCACTTCCTTGTCCTTGGGTTTCCGGAAGCAGGGCAACCTGCGGACCCATAGCAGCTCATTTTCAGGCCACTTGGTGCATCCCTCGGTTTTCCTGGCCAAGGCAATGGCTGCGATGCCTGGTAGGCAGATGGCTGGCCCGATGGCCAGGAGGGGGATGTTTCCCAGAGTTTCTCCTTTCATCCCAGAGACGGTGAACATGAAGCCAAAGACCAGAAAGACACTGACCAGGGCCACCACCAGCCCAGTCCTCGGGTTTATATCATCAGGCCGCATCTTTCACTCCATCCAGATTGGGGGCTGCTTGCTGGCTAGGGAGCAGCGGTTCTCTCTTCTGTCAGAGGCAAAACCACAGTGGGTTAAAAAAAAAGAAGAAGAAAGAAAGAAAAAAAGAAAACCGAAGTCAATCTTCCACCCACCAACTCTCTATCTCTCTTACTCCTTGTGTCTCTCCACTTGTCTGTCAATCATGGTCTCTGGGTCTCTATTTCTTCCTCTGTTTCTCTGTCTCTCTCTCTGTCTCTCTCTCTCTCTCTCTCGCTCTCCCTTCCTCTGTCTCTCTCTTACTGCCTCTTTCTCTTTCATATAAACATACACGGCCTGGGGTCACTGAGGTACCTGAGGTTTCCTGCCGTCTCCCAGGAGCAGGGAAAGAAGCCAGTCTGAGTCTCCTTAGAAACCTCCACAACAGCTGTCCCCTCGGCTCTCTCCCTTGTTTCTGGAAGGAAAGTCTTGCTTTCCCCCACTGACTCTGCATCCAGGAGGTGGGACGTGGGAGCGCGTCTTTCTCAGCAGTGCCCGTCGGTCTCCAGAGCGCCGGGAGCGGAGTGGAGGCACAGCCCAGCGCCGGGCTCTGCGCAGAGCGCGGGGGGCTGGAGGGAGGAAGGACAGTCTGGGAAAGAGGGGAAGCGGCGCGCGAGTCTGGCCTCGTTACATCACTTTCAGAGCAAGCTCAGAAACAAAGCAGGACGCGCGGGGGCGCGAGGGGTTCAGACCCCGGGGCGAGCCCCCCGGGCAGAAGAGGTTGCCCGGGGTCCAGTCGGGGTGCTTGGAGCAGCTGGGGTTCGTCCCGCCGCTGCCCAGGGGGGCTGAGCACGACGACTGCAACTGCCTCTGTGCCTGGGGAGGGTCTGGGGGAGCGAGGCTGCCTCTGGCCGGAGAGCAGAAGTCGGGACGGTTTGCCCACGGGGCAGCCTGGACCCCGAGTTCAGGTCCGAGGGCCACAGGGTGCTATCTGGAGGTGTCCTTCAGGGACCTAGACCTTTCTCTAGTTGCAGATCTGGGTGATCCGACCCGACTGATAGCAGAGCTCCCACGGGGTTCTCTGACCGCGGGTCTCTCAACCGCGAGGCTCTGGGGACTCAGAGGGCTGCACTGATTGCTCCAGGGTCCCGCCGCTGGCCGACTGCTCTTGGTTCCGGCGCTGGGCGGCAGCGGTGTGCAAAACAACCAGCAACAGAGGAGGCTGCGCAGCCAGAGTCCCCGGGACCGGCTCCCAGGCTGAGATAGTGGAGAGGAGTGGGGGTCAGGTCTCGCTCGAGACTTCGGGGAATTACCAGAGTCCTTCCCCCCTGGTCTTCCAGCTGTGGACCCTGGAGGGGGTGGCGTTGGAGCCGGGATCCTACTCCAACGCTGGTGGCGCCAGCCAAGCTGGCTAGGTCAAAGAAGGGCTCTCTGACCCAGATCCCCATCCCTGCACTTCACATCTGACCCCCAGCTAGGGAAGGGAAGGAAGCGCCTTGACTGGGAGGGTCAGGGCGACCAGCCCACCACACAGCTCCAGCTTTGGGTGATTCTCTCCTCCCTTGCAGAAAGAAGCTGGTGTGAAGAACCTGTTTCCTTCCCACCGCAGTGGAGGATAGATTCCTTTGGCCAAAGGGCAAGACTGGTTTTGGGCGTGGTTCTTCAACAAGGCTGTCCATTTAAGGTAGATGGGGAGTAGTAAGGAACAGGAGGGAGAGGAGTGTACATTCTTTCTTGTCAAGGCACTGTGGTGGAAAGAACTTTGAAAGAGCTTTGACATCCAGGCCTTCCCCTGCTTAAAGAAGCTGTAGTGTTCTTGGGCAAGTGACTTAATCTTTCTGAGAGTCAGTTGGCCCATCTGCAAAATGGGAATAGTATTATCAAATGTGTGGGGAAGCATTATAAGGACTAAATAAATGTTAAGCTTTTAGCACAATGCTTGGTAAATGGTCCTTGTTCACAAAGTGGTTGTGAACCACTATATATTTGCATAGTATGTCATAATCAATATAAGGCATGAGCCAAATCATAAAGAGCCTAACTGTGGGGCTAAGCACCTTCGATTTTATCCACTAGGCAACAATAGAGGCATGGAAATATTTTCAGCAGGGATCAACACAAAAGCATTCCATTTTTTTGACATGGTAACAGAAGATTAGAGGACAGGTGGTAGGGGGTAAGTGTGGAAGCAGGGAGACCTTCTAGGAGGACAGTTCAGTCAGCTGGGCAAGGCATGCTATGGACATGATCAATGCAGAGACTTTAGGGATAGTTAGAAGAAAGTGAATTTGAAGCATATTTAAGGGTAAAGTCAAGGATCTTGGATCAAAGATAGTAAGATGGAAGTAGGAGTCAAGGTTGATTCCCACATTTCTCACTCATTCAACTGAGTAGATCAGGAATCAGACTCCTAGTTTTCCATAGCATCTAATCTGTGTGTGTGTGTGTGTGTGTGTGTGTGTGTGTCCTTTGTGCTCATGAGCATTTAGTTAGCTGCTATATTTCAGGACATAGAATCATTATCTCAGGAGAAAGAAAGGGGGAAAGGCAAAGGGTAAAAGTGAGATGCCAGCTGTTTGACCATTTATATCAGGAAAATAATTGTTTTCTTAACAGTCTCGCCAAGTAGATAGACATCTGTTTATATCTAATTGGCCAGAGGGATGTCACACGGGTGATCTCTAGATGCAAAGGAGCCTGGGAAATCAGTTTAATTTTTGACCAGGTTTTTTTGCCACTCTGAAAAACAATCAGGACTTTGTTAGCAAGGAAGAGGAGAATGAATATTGGGGAGGCAGCTAACAGTGTGTGTGCCACAGTTATTGAACACATTTCCCTTCCTGAAAACTTCTCTTGCCCTGCCTTTACCAACACCATTCTATCCCAGTTTCCCTCCACTTCTCTGGCCACTCTTTTGTAAGCTGCTTTGTTAACTCTTATTTATTTTGCCTATGTTTATTTTTAACAAAACTCTTAGCTGTCAGTATTCTGCTGGTTATGTCCCTGTTGCTTCCCTTTCCTAATTTCTTTCCTTGCTTTATAGTAGTTTTAAATACCAAGTGAGTATTTAAATAGATACCAAGGTATTTGGTAAATACCAAGGGTAAATACCAAGGATGATGACTCCTAACTTTCTCTCTTTAACTTTGTCCTTTTCCTTCAGTTTCCATTTGTAATATCTAACTGTCTGCTTGGTATCTCTCTGTATGGCACACAGACACTTCAAACTCGAGATGACCCCAACTGAGCTCATCGGATTTCCTTCAAAGTTGATCTTTCTCATTTGATCCCCACTGAGAAGTTTGCAATTGTCCTCCATTCCTTTCTCTCCCTAACAACCTGCATCTAGTAAGTCACCCAAGTCATCATAGTCCTAGTCTTACCTCCTAATAAATCCCTGATCTCTTCTGCCTGTGACCTGAGGCAAATCACTTTATCTCCCTGGGTTTTAACTTCTTGTGAAACAAGGACTTTGAATGAGGAGCTAGCTGAGGTCCATTTCAGCTCTATCATTCTGTGGTTCTCTGACAGTCACTTCTGCAGGGCAGACTGATGTCATTGTCACATAGGTGCTGTGACAAAAGTGCTGGAAACCAGGTTGGATTTTAAAGAAGCACCATTGCTGAACAGAGACCTCTCCTCACTTGTAGGAGCATCTAATTCCATTCTGACTTTTAAGACATGTTGTTTGTCTACCTAAGCATTAGATAAGACCCATGCATAAAGCCACAGGAAACTTCAATTACTGTTTAATTATAAGCCTGATTCTCAAAGCAATTCCTTCTTAGAGGTAATTTCGGATGGTCTTTGTTTTTTGGGTTTTTTTTTCCAGATGGTCTTTGAACAGCAGGTATACTTGCCCAAGCCCAGCAGCAAAAGTGGGTGGGTGGGGGGAGATATCACTCAGGGTCACAATATTCAGAGACAGAAAAGGCACTCTTAGTATTTAATTCCTTGCCTGTACAGGCTGATTGGAGTAGGATTTTAAAACAGTTCTTTGTAATGCTATAAGCATATATAGCTATGTACAAAAGCTTTTCATCAGAAGAGAAAGGAAACTCAGGTTGGAATGAGGCTTTGGCATGTGGGTGTTTGAGAAGGAAATACAGAACCTTTTATTTCTGAAATTACAGAAATCATGGGATGCTAGAGTTTGAAGATACTTTATAAAATATCTACTCTAATCCCCTTTACTATACAGATGAAATCCAGAAAGGTTGCATTCCTACAATATTACTTGATTATTTATTATGTGCTTGGCACCGTGCTAGGTACAGGTCAAATGGGATATGGTCTACCTTTATAGAACTCATGTTTACAGAGCAAGATATGTGTAGGATAGGGTAGATTATGCCATGGCAACACAAGACCAGACCTCAAGGGCTGTCTGCTCATCCTACGTGTCTATGATGGGTCAGATGTGCTCTGGGATTCAGGCTGACAGGGAAGCCTCCATTTGGGACATTGCCACTTCACTGAATCCAGGCAACTAGAGGCCCTGTACTGATCCTTCACTTCAGTAGATTCTTTTTTTCATTCCTCTAGCTATGCCCTTCCCTTTAGGCCAAAGTGGTATGCCCCACCTGGACACCTTCTTGCCCTTACTTGACCATGTGATAGGTACCCAGAAACCTAGAATTCCCTACCCAAACAGCCCCATACCTGCTTCCAGAGCTTGCGCACAGATCTTTGCTAAGTCTATCCTCTCAAGTGTTGACCATACTGCAGGTATGTACATTCCTAGGCCTGTGGGGTGGCTAAGGGACCACTGTGTTTTTGAGTACGCATAAAGCTCTGGCATGCAAGATGGGGAGTCTGTGCTCTGCCTGTCAGTCCCTTCATGGTTTGGAACAGAGCCAGGGATGGGAAGAGAAAGGCAGCATTCATTTTATTTTTGCCTGGAGCCTCACACATGTTAGAGACAGGCCTGGTTGTAGGTTTTGGGGAAAGGAGGGAGAAGTCCCACTGTTATAACAGGCTCCTAGCTGTGTATAGAAAATAGACTTAAGTCAGGTCAAGGGCAGATTCAGGGAGAGCAGTTGGGATACTATTGCAACTGTCCAGATGAGAGATGATAGTGACTTGAATCAGGGTGATAACAGTGGATATGGCAAGAAGTTGGTCAAATTCTGGATGTATCTTAACCTAAGTTGACAATATTTCCTAATAGATTTGGGATATGAGGGAAACTGAATAGTCAAGGATGATTCTAATACTTGAGATTTGAGGTGGGAAATCCAAAACTTGAATTTGGACATGTTCACTTGATATATCAAAGTTGACATATGTTGATAGAGTTGGTGTGCAAGTCTGGGTTTTGGGAGAGAAGTCTGAGCTGGAGATAATAATTTTGGAAGCTCCTAAACATGGCTAGCATCTAAAGCCCTGGGACTAACAAGATAACTTAGGGATCAAGCGTTGATAGATTTGAGAAGTCCAAGTACTAATTACTAAGGAACATCAACTTTTTGAGGGTGGAGAGATGAGGAGAAACTGGCAAGAGACTATGAAGAATTGTTCAGTGAGGAGATAAAATGGAGAAATGTCCAAGAAGCCAAAAGAAGAAAGCATTTCAAGGTGGGGGCATCAATTGTTGATAGGTCATGTAGGAAAAGGACTAAAAAGTAATCACTGGACTTAGCAACATGGTCATTGGTGACCTTTAGAAGAATGGTTCTGGTAGAGTGGATGGTGTTTCATTCTTGAATGAACTGAGTCCAAGAGAGAATAGAAGAGGATTGGACAGCAGAGATAACTCAAAAGTGTTCTGCTGCTGAGGAGAACAGAAAAATAAGATGATAGCTAGAGGTAGTCGTGTGGGGTCAAGAGAGAAAACTTTTTAAAAGATGGGAGCTCTCTTAGCATTTTGCCTGTAAAGATGTAAGAAATATAAATTTAAGTGGTTATTTTGTTAATCCATTAAATTTGTAAATATAAAATATAATACCTATGCTGGGGGGTGGTGTGATAAGATGAGCAGTCACATATGTGGATGGTGGGAATGTATTAGTACTAACTCTTAAGTGGAAGAAATATGTCCAGATATGACGAGAGCCATTTATTTATTTATTTATTTATTTATTTATTTATAAAGATTTTATTTATTTATTCGACAGAGAGAGAGAGAGAGATCACAAGCAGGCAGAGAGGCAGGCAGAGAGAGAGAGAGAGAGAGAGGAGGAAGCAGGCTCCCCTCTGAGCAGAGAGCCTGATGCAGGGCTCAATCCCAGGACCCTGAGATCATGACCTGAGCCGAAGGCAGAGGTTTAACCCACTGAGCCACCCAGGCACCCTGACGAGAGCCTTTTGAAAGCTCTTACCTTTTGCATGACCATTATATTGAAAAATGTCAACAGTTGGTATGTACTGATGGACAGAACAGACCCAGGCACCATCTAAGTAAATTAATTGGCATTTACTTATCTCAAGGTGTAGAAGGAAGTCCCCACAGCTTCACCAGTGAGCACACAGATGAGGATGGTAATGTCTCAGTAAGGCAGAGTCACATCTAATCCTCTAGAAGCAAAAGAATTTCTCTCTAGGTTTACCATTTATACATAAGACTTATTTTCATGAGTCAGACTCAGGCCTGCTCATAGCCTGACCTCATGTCTGCTGAGACCACCTGATATGACAGCAAGGTACAGTTCATGAAGCATAAATAAAATCCTCATTATCATCCTCAGATTCTGCCGAACTGGTATGAGTACCTTCTTGAACTCAGTGCTATGGAAACAGAATGGAAACCACTTTTGAAATCTCTGAAAGTCAAACAAATTGAAACTTTATTTTATTTTTATTTCTTAAAAAATTCTATTTATTTATTTGACAGGGAGAGACACAGCAGGAGAGGGAACCTAAGCAGGGGGAGTGGGAGAGGGAGAAGCAGGCTTCCCACTGAGCAGGGAGCCTGATGCGGGACTCGATGTGGCGCTCCATGCGGCGCTCCATCCCCAGGCTCTGGGATCATGACCTGAGCCACCCAGATGCCCCACAAATTAAGACTTTATTTTTATTTTTTCTTTAAATATTTTTTTATTTATATATTTGACAGAGAGAGAGGGAGAGAGAGAGACAGTGAGAGAGGAAACAAGCAGGGGGAGTAGGAGAAGGAAAAGCAGGGTTCCCACCGAGCAAGGAGCCTGATGTGGGGCTCAATCCCAGGACTCTGAGACCATGACCTGAGCTGCTGGCAGCCGCTTAATGACTGAGCCACCCAGGTGCCCCCAAATTAAGACTTTAGATGAGCTATTGTTGCACTGTCCAATACCATAGCCATTAGCCACAAAAGGCTATTTAATTTTAAATTAATTAAAATGAAATTAAGTAAAAAAATCCAGTTTCTCAGTTGTGCCATCCACATTTTTTTAAAGAGTTTTTTCTTTTTTTTAAAGGATTTTATTTATTTATTTATTTATTTATTTATTTATTTATTTGACTGAGAGAGAGATCACGAGTAGGCGGAGAGGCGGGCAGAGAGAGTNTAAAGAGTTTTTTCTTTTTTTTAAAGGATTTTATTTATTTATTTATTTATTTATTTATTTGTTTATTTATTTATTTGACTGAGAGAGAGATCACGAGTAGGCGGAGAGGCGGGCAGAGAGAGTGGGGGGGGAAGCAGGCTCTCCCCTGAGCAGAGAGCCAGATGCGGGGCTTGATCCCAGGACCCTGGGATCATGACCTGAACCGAAGGCAGAGGCTTAACCCACTGAACCACTCAGGGACCCCAAGAGATTTTTTTAAAGATTTATTTATTTATTTGAGAGAGAGAGAAAGCAAGAAACGGAACATGGATGGAGGGGTCGGAGCAGAGGGAGAAGGAGAAGCAGGGTTCCCACTAAGCAGGGAGCCCAACGCAGGGCTGGATCCTGGGGCTCCGGGATCATGACCTGAGCTGAAGGCAAAGGCCTAACTAACTGAGCCACCCAGGCCCCCCCTTCAAAGACTTTTTATTTATTAATTTGAAAGAGAGAGAGAGGAAGAGAGAGCATGGGTGGGTGAAGAGCAGAGGGAGAAGCAGACGCCCGCTGAGCAGGGAGCCCCATGGAGGGCTTGATCCTGGGGCTCAGGATCATGACTTGAGCCAAAGTCAGACACTTAACTGACTGAGCCACACAGGTACTCCCTGCCTTTTTTTTTTTTTTTTTAAGATTTTTATTTATTTATTCAAGAGAGAGAGCGAGCGAGGGACAGAGAGAGAGAGAGTGTGTGTGTACTATCCACATTTTAGGTGCTCAGTAGTCACATGTGGTGATTAGCTACCATATCAGATAGAGCAGATGTAAAACATTTCATCATCACAGAACATTTTATTAGATAGGTCTTATAGGGCTTCTCATGCTCTGCTTGGCCCAGGCATTATGATTCTAGCAATATTTCCTATGGGAATAATCAGGGGCACAAAAAATATTTGGGTATGCTAGTAGTAAAACCCTAGAAAGCACTGAATGTCCAATAACAGGAAAGGTTATGTACAGTATGGTGCACCCATTGGAGGAAATATTGTACATTCAGTTAAGGGAATTTTGTTCATATATAAAAATTATATTTTGAAGATTTTTTAGTGACCTGTGAAAATGGTCTTAATATAGGCTAATGAAAAAAACTAAGGATAAAAAATTCTGTTACAATAACTTAAAAAAAACTTGAAAAAATTCTATGTTTAATAGGATCCTGATTACTAAAAGAAATTAGAATATTAAAAAAAAGGGAATACTCTCAAAATAGTAACAATTGGTTATTTCTAGGTGGTAGAATATTACATAATTACTACTTTGTTCTTTATATATTTATGAATTTTTCTTTAAAAATTTTTTCTATTTGAGAGAGAGAGAAAGAGAGAGAGAGAGTGCAAGCACTGGGGAGAGGCAGGGGGAAGCAGGCTCCCTGCCGAGCAGGGAGCCAGACTCTGAGATTGTGACCCCAGCTGAAGGCAGATACTTAATCTACTGAACCACCCAGGCACCCCTATAGAGTTAAGAATTTTTCAAAATTTCTACTCCTATTTTATAATATGAGAAAGTATTTTTAAAAGTAAAAGTATGATCTCCTACACATATTAAGCACTTAATAAATAGTAGTTGAATAAAAGATTCATGAACACATGAAAGACTAAGCGAACACATTCAATTTTTTTTAACTTTACATTTTCCCTAAATTCATTCTGCCCCCTTCCTCGTTCCAGCACTTCCTCATAGGAGGGAAAAGGATGTGAAATAAATTGGGAATACATAAAAATTGAAAGAAAGCAAATAAATTTTCATGTTGAATTAGGGTTGGACTTTGCCATTTCTTTCAAATTCATACTAATCATTTTTGAGATTTCTTATAAGATTGTTTTCAACCTAGAAAATAATAAATACACTATTCCTCTCCCTTTTGACTTAAACACGATTGTTTTGATGCACCTGGTTAGAGGCTTGACTCCACCCTCCAACCCCCTACCTTTCTTGGCTGTAATTCTGACTCATTTACTTAACAAGTATTTATTGAGAGCCTCTAACTTATCTAGTTGTATTCATGTTTCCTCTATGCCTTCTTCCATCTTTTCTATCTCCTGGGAAGTAAGATTTTTAGTAAAAGCTACATTTATACCTCTTTCTTTATTTCACTTGGGACCTTCAGAGATGTAAAGTAGCTTCCATTGTTTTTTCCAGTGCTGAATTAACAGAGTTTTAAAAATTCTTGCAGCTCATTAGCACTCATTAGATTGTGCAGAACACAGTACAAAGTACAAAGAAAGCCTAGAATTTTCACAAATCTGTTCTTAAGTTAAAAAATAAAGCTGGTGCAAATGAAAGTGTTAGATTAATGGTTCCAAAGATGAAAACCTTTTAGGTATCTGAGTGTTTCCGGCCAAACATCCGTTTGCTTTCCAGGACTGAGCTTATTCAACAGATCTTTCTCCATGTTGTCCTTCTTTTGATTCTGTACAGGGTCTTTGGTAAGAGAATAAAGAAAGGATTAGAAGATGAATTGTTAGGAATCATGAAGAGCTGGGAGTAGGGAATTCTGATGTGGTTTGATCCCCAGACTAAAGATTGTTTTCTTATCCTCTTGTCCTTAGATTAAGTGTAGTGCACTGACATGTCCAAACTTTTGATAATATATGTTTAAAAAAACCCAGAGACTACCAACTCATTTTATTATTATATTCAACAGATACTAAAAAGGTTCCTTTAGAAGCAGAGTCATGTGCCCAGATTTATAAATAAGGGTATTAATTACAATGTTAATTTTAATATGGAAAAATATGAAATGGTTATATGAATTATGTTACATCAACACCCTGGGATGTTTTAAAATCATGATAAATTAAGTTGCAAATTGAATCAAGATAGCAGACCAAACACACATACCTCTCCTTCCTTAGGCTTCCAAAATCTAGAAATGAGATTAGAGATTTGTGTGAATTAATTTGAGATTAATTCTATCACAGTCCTGGAGAACAGGAAGAAAGCCATGAAAGACAGAAATGCAGAAAGCTGGTGAGATCTAACTGATAAATAAATGCATATAATCTTCTCAGACTTGCCAAAAATCCCTGATACTGCTGTACCTCACTATAGTATAAGAGATACGTGAGCCTGAGAGTGATGGTTCCCCAAATCTCTGGAAATAAGATTACCCTTTGACTGTTAAAAAATTCCTACCCAATGAAAGAGTATCAGCCTATGGGATGAAACTAAGAGCTTGTCGGAATATTTGTGCCTGAAGAGTTTTGAAAACACTGAAATTTATAATTAGCGCAGTTTGGGTATATTTTTAGAGAAAAACTAATAGCAGCTCCCATCATATTTCATCGTTAGAAAGTTACAGAGAGTATGTTACACAGAGTATGTTACAGAGTATCTAACCAGAGAGCGATATTCACCATTAACCAAAAAAAAGAAAGAACCAGTGGGTCAGACATTTGCGATGTTTATCCAACACTCTTTAGAGAAAAGATGGGAGCTATAGGAAGGGGGTGGTTTATTAGGTTTCACAGGTTCTCCTGCATCTAAAATTTTTCAAGACCTTCCACCTTTCTCTCACAGAGCAACATTCTGATGATTTCGGCTTCTCAGACATTCTAGTGCTCTGAGGACTATGACCATCACAGCTGACAAAAATCTTTTCTTCCCTCTTCCTTCTCTTTCTTCCTCCCTTCCCCCTTCCTTTTTAAAAGTAGCTTTATTGAGATATAATTCACATTTCATATAGTTCATCCATTTAAAATATACAATTCAAAGTATTTTAGTATATTTACAGAGTTGTACAGTCTTCACCACAGTCTGATTTTAGAACATTTCCATCATCCTAAAAAGAAACCTGGTGCTCATTTACAGTCACTCCTTATTCCCACCCCCGGTTCTAGGCAACCACTAACCTACTTTCTGTCTCTATAGATTTGCTTCTTCTGAATATTTTGTACAGATGGAATCATACCATATGTGTTCTTTTGTGTCTGGCTTCTTCCACTGAGCATAATGTTTTTGAGGTTCATCCGTGTTTTAGTACTTTGTTCCTTTTTATTGCCAAATAGTATTCCACTGCATGGTTATACCACATTTTGTTTATCTGTTTGTCAGTTCATGGAAATTGGAGTTATTTCAACTTTTTGGCCATTATGAGCAATATTGCTATGAATATTTATGTACATGTATTTGTGTGTACATATACTTTCATTTTTCTTGGGTAGGTACTTTGGAGTAGAATTGCTGGGTTATATGGTAACTCTAATTTTATAAGAAGCTACTAAACAATTTTCCAAAATAGTCACCTCCTTTAATCTTTTATACTTTATTTTTCATTCTGGCTTATTTTAAAGTAAGTTATAAGTTTCAATATATATCGCTTAGCCAAAAAGCATCCCACCAAAAAATTGTCAATAATTTCTTACCACTAATTCAAATTTCTACTATGGTCCTTCCATAGACACAAATATTTGAGTGAGTGGAAAGTAACACCTCTCTTTCAAAGTCAGTGAAGTAGCTTTTTGGTTTACAGACAGCCTCCCATGAATCTTGTTGGTATGGGTGAGCTTTCCTGATTTCGTTGCTGAATAAGTTGACCAGCTGCTGGTCTGAGTCTTGGGAAGCCTGGCTTTAAAAGATGAGGTGAGCCAGGCCAGAGGAGGAGGAGGGGTAAGGGGTGACGAGGAGCCCAAGGCAATTTGAATAGAGAAGAAGGAGTCCTAAGAAGATGTGACATTTGGTAAAAAAACAACCCCCCTGGGAAGAACTGAGTCCGCATTGAGGGGATCAAGGAGAGAGTAGAGGGGATTTGATAACTCTTACAATGCCCGAGATGGGGGCCACAGGAGTAGGGCAAACTCAACACAGGAGCTGAGACCAGGTACATGGAGGTGATAAGGATAAGAGAGAAGAGTGGAATTGAGATCATCAACTCAGGAAAAGAGAAAAGAGAAAATTCTAAAGAAAAAGAAGGAAGGAAAAGAAAGAAAAGAAAGAAAGAAAAAGAGGGAAAGAGCTAAGCCATTCTGATCTTCTCCTGTAAGTTTGGAATGGGGACACTGAGAGGTTAAGTGTGTCAACTTTGGGGAGCTGAATAGTGAAGTGAACTTAGGGAGTGAGGCCACCATATCAGGCTGTGAGTAAGAAGACGGAGAAGAGGAAGCCAGGGGAGCATGAAGGGATGGAAGCAGATCCACCAGGAGAAGCTGAGATAACACCAGGCCTTGAGAGAAAGTGATAACCTCAGTCTCTGATGCTTCTCTGTTTCCCAGTGATAACATTGGAGAGGAGGAGTGTTTTCCCTCCTCCTGATTTCTGTAATGGGGCATTTTCCTGAATACCATCTTGACCTCTCTCCACACCCAGGAGGTGAATTACTTATCTACCTGGTAAGTTTGGGAAGAATAACTGAGCGTGCGTGAGTTGTTCTTGTTCCTGGAAGCAAACTGCCCATAAGGAACAAGGATTCATTTCTTACCCTTCTCATGGGAAGCAAGTTCTGGTGGTTTGGCAAACTTGAAATGAGGTAGTTTATAGTCTGATGTTTCTGTCCCTGTCTCTTTCCCCACATTCAAATGTTGAAACCTAATCCCGAATGCAGTAGTAGTAGGAAGTGGGCATTTGGGAAGTGACTTAAAAATTTCACCAAAATGTTAGGCTTTCCCCTTAAGAAAGGTCCCTTGCCATTCCTGTGGTGGATTATGCTTTCCCTTTCTCATGGTCAACCAAATACACTCTTTCTGTTGCACAAAGACAGTGGGTACTTACCCTGTGCTGGGCATTGCAATAGGTGTGAGGCTCATCTCCCAGAGGCCATTGGGTAGAGTGGAAGAAATTCTGGCCTAGGAATCAGAAAATGTGGATTCTTGTCCTGATTCTGGTGTCCACAGGCCAGATTACCTTGGCCCAATCACTTGGTATTCTATCCTATTTTATCTCAGTGCCTTATTTGGGTATTTGGCTCTAACGATGAAGAGGGACATTTGTCCTCCAGACAGAAGTCTTCTGTGCTTTTCATACTTTCTTTCTAAAAACCAGTTTTTATTGCAAACTCCTTATGTGCCAGGCACAAATACTTATAATTCTGGCATGGCACTTACCATAGTGTATGATAATTTCTCTCTTTACATGTCTGTACACACTGTGAATTTCCCAAATGCAGGGAGGCTTCATTCATTTGTAAGCTCCAACACCTGGCATGCTGTCTGGCCCAGAGTAAGCAAGCAGTCGAGACATGTTTGGTGAAAGAATAAATGGGTCTTTGGATGCCTGGTCAGTCAGTCAGTTAAGTGTCTGCCTTCAGTTTGGATCATGATCCCAGGGTCCTGGAATCAAGTCTGGAGTCCTGCATTGGGCTCCTTGCTCAGCAGGGAGCCTCCTTCCCCCTCTGCCTGCTGCTCTAATCCCTCTCTTTCACAAATAAATAAAATCTTAAAAAGAGAATAAATGGGTCTCACTAGTAAATGGGATCATAGAAAACATTACTAGTGCCCTGGCTGATGTTCTGGGCGTTTACCTCCCCACTCAGATTGCTTGCTGAAGACACCTGTGATTCTGAAGTCTTCTTCCGGCCTTGGGAGGATACTGGCCTCAAAGTCAGGGAAAGCTGGAAGTGCGAGTTAATGCCCCCAGAACTGCCCTCAATCAAGGGTGCATAGGGGAGTTGGGTAAACCCCAGCTTCTTCCATCCCTGGTTGGATAACTGAGGTGTCTATACTGTCTCTTAGTCTCCCAAGGGACAGAGCTCCGGTTTTTCCTAGTGGCAATTGGCTTGATTCCACACGTTTTATTGGCTTCCTTCCCCCTCCCTCTCTCACTTCTCCACTCTGCCTGTGCTTCTAGGGTCACCTCTGAAATAAACCACATGCACTTAACTCCCAGCTTCAGGGTTTGCTTCTGGGAGAACCTAAACTTTGCCCAACTTGAAAGATTGTTGTGATAATCAAATGAAAAACACATGTAAAAGGCCTTGTAGTCTCAAAATATAAGCGGTGTTACTACTGGAATGGGTTGTGCTCAAGAGGAATTGTGATAGGTTGAATAATGGCCTCCAGAGACATCCAGATTCCAGTTCCTGAACCTGTGAATGTTACCTTGTATGGCAAAAGGGCTTTGCAGATGTGATTAATTCTGGATTGTGAGGTGGGGAGTTTATCATGGATTAACCTGGGTGGGCTCTAAATGTAATCACAAAAGTTATCATAAGAAGGAGGCAGGAGCACCTGGATGGCTCAGTTGGGTAAGCATCTGCCTTCCGCCCAGGGTCCTGGGATTGAGCATCTGGCTCCTGCTCAGCAGGAAGCCTGCTTCTCCCTCTCACTTTGCTCCTACCCCCTGCTTGCACTTTCTTCCTCTCTCTCTCTCTCAAATAAATAAATAAAATCTTAAAGAGAGAGAGAGAGATGGAGGTGGAAGTAGCTGTGACAGAATAAGGCAATGTAACCACCAGGGCAGATGCTACACTGTTGGCTTTGAAGATGGAAGAAGGGGCCAAGAAACAAACAGTGCAAAGAATGAAGCTTTAGAAACTCAGAAAGGGCAAGAAGATGGATTCTTCCCTAAGAGCACTGCCTCGCCGACACCTAGGTTTTGGACCAGTGATTTTTGACTTCTGACCTCCATAACTGTAAGAAAATAAATGTGTGCCATTTTAAACTAGAACAAACAATCCTAAAATGTTTATGGAACCACAAAAGACCTCAAATAGCCAAAGCAATCTTGAAAAAGAAAAACAAAACTGGAAGTATCATAATTTCATATTTCACATTATATTACAGAGAGGTAATAGTTAAAGCAGTATGATACCGGCATAAAAAATAGATCAGTGGAATAAAACAGAAAACCTAGAAATAAACCCACAATTATATGGTTAATTAATCTTGGGCAAAGGAAGAATGAATACACGTGCACACGTGGAAAAAAGATAGTCTCTTCAACAAATCCTGCTAGGAAAATGGGATAGCCACATGCAAAAGAATGAAACTGGATCACTTTTGGGTGCCTGGGTGACTCAGTAGGTTAAGCATGTGCCTTCAGCTCAGGTAATGATCCTAGGGTCCTGGGATCAAGTCCCACATCAGGCTCCCTGCCCGATGGGGAGTCTGCTTCTCCCTCTACTCCTCCCCCTGATTGCACAACCTTTCTCTCATTCTCTCTCTCACATTCTCTCCCTTCCTCAAATAAATAAATAAATAAATAAAATCTTAAATTAAAAAAAAACTAGATCACTTTCTTACATCATATATAAAAATAAACTCAAAATGGATTAAAGACCTAAATGTGAGACCCGAAACCACGAAAATTCCTAGAAGAGAGCACAGGGAGTAATCTTTCTGACATCACCATAGCAACATTTTTCTAGATATGTCTCCTGAGGCGAGAGAAACAAAAACAAAAATAAACTATTGGGACTACATCAAAATAAAAAGTTTCTGCACAGTGAAGGAAGCAATCAACAAAACTAAAAGGTAACCTGCCAAATGGGAGAAGATATTGGCAAATGACACATCTGATAAAGGGTTAGTATCCAAACTATATAAAGAACTGGTGCAACCCAATACCCAAAAAAACCAATTAATTCTATTAAAAAATGGGCAGAAGACATGAATAGACATTTCTCCAAAGAAGACATTCAGATGGCCAAAAGTACTCAACCTCACTCATCATCAGGGAAATGCAAATCAAAACTACAATGAGGGCACCTGGGTGGCTCAGTGGGTTGAAGCCGCTGCCTTCGGCTCAGGTCGTGATCCCAGGGTCCTGGGATCGAGGCCCACATCGGGCTCTCTGCTCAGCGGGGAGCCTGCTTCCTCCTCTCTCTGCCTGCCTCTCTGCCTACTTGTGATCTCTCTCTCTGTGTCAAATGAATAAATAAAATCTTTAAAAAAAAAAAAAAACTACAATGAGATATCGCCTCACACTTGTCAGAATGGCTAAAATCAACACAGAAGAAACAAGTGTTGGCGAGGATGTGGAGAAATGGGGAATGTGAATTGGTACAACCACTGTGAAAACAGTCCTTTTGCATTTCCTCAAAAAAGTAGAACTATCCTACAATTCAGTAATCACACTGCTGTGTATTTAACCCCCAAATACAAAAACACCAATTCAAAGATATATTTACACCCCTATGTTTATTGCAGCATTATTTACAATAGCTAAGATATGGAAGCAGCCCAAGTGTATATTGATAGATGAATTGATAAAGAAGAGGTGATATCATATATATATATATATATATATATATATACACATATATATTATTCAGCCATGAAAAATAATGAAATTTTTCCATTTGCAACAACATGGATAGTGCTTGAGACTATAATGCTAAGCAAAATAATTCAGTCAGAGACAGACAAATACCATATGATCTCACTCATATGTGGAATTTAAGAAACAAAACAAACAAGACAAGGAAAAAGAGAGAGAGAGAGACAAATCAAGGAACAGACTCCTACCTATAGAAAACAAACTAATGATTACCAGAGGGGAGGTGGGTGGGAGGGTGACTGAAATAGGGGATGAAGATTAACGAGTACACTTATCATGATGAAAAAAATATAAAATAAAATGAAAAAAAAATGTATGCTGCTTTAAGTCACCAAGTGCATGGCGATTTGTTACAGCAGCTATAAGAAACTAATACGAGGAGGATTCTGCTTTTTGCCCCTAACCCATTCCAGCAGGTGGCAGTGTGGGGTGAAGGAGTAACAGTGATTCCCACTGGTCTCCAAAGAATCCTGCTCACTCTACAGCCTCCTGCCGTCAAATAAAGTAAGACCAATTTGTGCTGTCTTCACTCTCTCGGAGGCTATGATTTAACCAAAGTCTTGTGAGGAATTTCTACTGTGTTTCAAGGACAACAGAAAGAGTCAGGGTTTTTAGGGGCTAATGGCAGTAAATCAACAAGCACTAAAATGAAATCATAAATATGCATTGAGAAAGTTGAGTAGAGAAATTCTGAAGGCTAGCCCCAGTTTCCTGCTGTTATTAAAATTAACTTTAGGGCGCCTGGGTGGCTCAGTGGGTTAAAGCCTCTGCTTTCGGCTCAGGTCATGATCTCAGGGTCCTGGGATCGAGCCCCGCGTCAGGCTCTCTGCTCAGCGGGGAGCCTGCTTCCTCCTCTCTCTCTGTCTCCCTCTCTGCCTACTTGTGATCTGATCTCTCTCTCTCTCTGTGTCAAATAAATAAATAAAATCTTTAAAAAAAATTAACTTTAATAATCAACTGTGTTCCTTCTCATGTCAGGACTTATATCCCCAAACCAGCAGTAGGATCTTTATTGTGGTTGTGGGCTGGGTGTTTTCCTCTCATTTTCAGCTCAAACCAGGTAGAGAGTTCCTATGAAATGCACTTTATGACTACCCTTTTCTTTTAGTTTCAGTGCACAATAAATGAAGAAATACTGTTTTTCTTAGTGTCTGAAGTTGGGCATTTTCAAGAATTAAGTGACACTTTTGGGATAATGGGGAAATTTGAATATGGATTGATACCAAAGAATTTTTATTGTTAGGTGTGATAGGCATTACGGCCATGTAAGGAAACATCCGTATTTTTTAGAACTGTATATGGGATGAAATGATATACTAGAAAGGAATAAAGGAAAAAAAGGGAGAGAACGAGAAAGGAAGGGAGGCAGAAAAGAATCAAGAAGAGAGAAGAGAGAAAGGAAGAAAGGAAAGAGGGAAAGAAGGAAGAAACAAATGAGTTGAATATGGCAAACTCTTGATAGTTATTAAATTTAGGTGATAAGTATATGAATGTTCATTGAACTATTGTACGTGTTTGAAAATATTTATAAGATAGATATGCTGGAAAAAATTAAATGGCTAAAAAAAGTCTTTAAAAGTATTTCAGTGGGAAGCAGCTTCAGAAAAATGATCATGAGCACAGGCTCTAGAGTCAACTGGATTCCAATCTGGGCTTTTATATTTTCTAGCTGTGAACGTGGGTATGTTACTCAACCTCTCTATTCTGAGTTTCCTTTTAGGTAAAATAGATATAATAATAGTATCCACTTCAAAGGATTGTTGAAAATAATCAACATGATAATACTCCAGAAGCACTGAGAATAACATCTGTCACAGAGTACTATAAATGTTTATTATTATTTTTGATATTGTCTATTACACTAGCAACAGTTCTCAGCTGGGGGACCTTTTGACCCCCAAGAGATATATGGAAATATCTAGAGGCATTTTTAGTTGTCACAACAGGTGGTGCTACTGGCATCCTGAGGGTAGAAGTCAGGGAAGCTACAAAATATCCTATGCCACATAGGACAGCCCCCCACAACAAAGAATTATCTGGACCAAAATGTCAATAGTGCCAATGTTGAAAAACCTACATTGGTATTACAAGGACATTGTAAAAATATTAGAAAATATAGATAAGCAAAATAAGGAACAATAATATTTCATAATTTCACCATGCAGAAATAATCAGTATCCCAAACTGGAAATTTACAAAAAGATAATGATGTCTCCATCAAAATTAAGATGCATAATAAAGAAAAAGCCCCTTTATCTCACTGCTTCCAGGGATGACGTCTACTCATTTCTTCAAAGCCATCACCATTTACAGAAAGTTGTCCAACCTCTTCAGACATCTGGTAAATGTACCATTTGGCATTCGCCTTGGCTACGAGCTTCTATTGGAATGAAGCTGAATGAAAAGCACAAAAACTAAAGTCATTGACAATCCACCTCAGAAATCTTGTGGGAACCTACTGTGACAGCACTTTTTGGGGGGAAATTTGGCAGATTATATCGAAAACTTTTTAAAAGTCCATAGTCTTTGATTTGGCAACTCCATTTTTAAACATTTATCCTAAAGAAATAATCAGACAATTGTGCAAAGGTGCTTGTAAAACTAACTGGTTGCTGTTCTATTGTTTATAAATGTGAACAATTGGAAGGACCTAAATTGGAAACAACAAAGAAAGATTGGCTGATTATATCCTGGTGTACCTCTGCAGTAGAATACCATGCAGCCATTGAAAAAGACAGCGTTCATCTCTGTGTACTTACACAGAGAGATATCCATAATGTATTTGGTGAAAAATAACCACAAGGAAGGTCTACAAGGGCTGATGTGTTAATGGATATCATTTGAAGGATGTGGGTGAATGGCAGTAGAAATTGCTGGAAGGGTTGGAGCTCTCTAGAAGAAGGGTCAGAAGACATGCTGGTTCCTCAGTCTCCTGGCATTCTATAGAGAAGTGCGCTTGGGCCAGGGTACAGCTAGATGCTCTTGTGAACTGTGCTGTAGCAGAGGGACCTCACCCAGTTACTCTCCTTTTTAATGGACCAAAGGGCATGCCTTTGTCACTGGGTGGCAAATACTTTGCATTCAGGTGCACAGTAGTCTGCTTTTGGGCAGCTCTTCATAGAGCTTTGTAAAACACCTGGAGTCTTTGGGGCTGCTGGTCCTGGGGGAAGTTGGTTTGGGCACAGCACCTCCTGCTGCAGGGAGTATCAGTGGAAGGTCCTGGGTAGCTCATCTCCAGCAGCAGGAAAGAGTCTTGAGGATCAGCAGGTCTGTCTTCTGCTCTCACTCATCTAAGTGGTTGTCTTTTTCAGTCTTAAAGTGGGGGCTTATGCCAGATGATCTCTGAGGACACTTTGAGCTCTTAGTATTTTAAGATCCCAGCATTTTAATCACTGTCAATGGTAATTTCTGTTGTTACAAGTGACATAATTTTCCCTAGGGTATCATTAGCTATGCTGGTGAGGTTCACTTGCTATAATATTATGGGGAGGCTCGTCTCAGTATTAGACAACACTTTCCCATTGTTCTCCCATCTCTTTTTCTTCCTAGGTTTTCTCTCTGCCTCTCAGGAGGTGTATATGGCTTAATTAATTCAGATCAGCCAAGTGCTTTTGAGACTCTGAGAGTAAAGCAGTGTCTCGCTATGAGTAATAGCCCAGTGGGAGCTCAAATCACTCACAACATTATTAACAGAAGATCTTAGTCTTGCTGCTCATGTAACTTGAAGCCTATTAGTTCGTTCTATTGCGCAACATCTGCTCCTTGGAGTAAAAGGCAGCCCAGGAGAACCCACCTCAGCTCCTAAGTGTTTTGTATAAATACTCTAGGGATTTGAAGATGCGTTTGAGGCTGAGTGAGGGCACTGGGGGGGAAATGACATTCCTTACAGGGATAAAGTGATTTTTTTTTTTTTTGAGGATTCATACTCTAGTTGGGGGAACTTTATTTATTTATTTATTTGGTGGGGGGCAGACTTTCTGTAAGCCTTGGGGAAAAAGCTTTTCTCTAACTTCTCTTTCCAATCTTACACCAGATGGTGAGAGTGTCACTTAGGCCCCTTAGGGTAAGGAAATTTAACCATCACTGGCTCCAGCCATCCCAAGAACACACCCACCAAGAAGGGCTTGAGGGAGTGTAAAGTCATAGGTTTGGGGACAATCTGCTCCGCTATGCAGGAACTCTGTGGTCTTGGGCAGATTGCAGACTTCAAAACTTCCTTTTTCTTCCATCAGTAAATGGGGATAATAATGTCTAATTCCCAGGTATCATGAGGATTAGGTGT
Organism: Ailurus styani; assembly: GCA_002007465.1. NCBI lineage: Eukaryota > Metazoa > Chordata > Mammalia > Carnivora > Ailuridae > Ailurus > Ailurus styani. Next base: position 619,732 of record LNAC01000675.1, on the reverse strand, counting down.
GATATTAATCAATATAGGTGAAGCTCTTAGGAGAGTGCTAGCCTGTAGCAGGTCCTGTGTGAGCATCTGCTATGACAGGTGTGAATGCCTCACACAGACTGGCAGTGGAGATAACTATTGTTTATTGAGGGATTTTGATGAAGCAGGCTCTGTGCTTAAGCATTTTACATATATTATCTCATTTAATCCTTCCAACAATCCTGTGAGGTAGCACTATTTTGTTCTCATTTTAGAGAAGAGGAAACTGAGGCATGGAGAGATTAAGTAACTTGTACAAGGTCATACAGTGAAAATGTTGGATACCAGGGCCCAAGCTCTTAATTTATTAGGTTATATAGTACTTGCCTTTCCCTTCTCCTCTATAACTTCCCATAGGTCTTAGAATTAACTTCCTCTAATTATAAATCAGAGAAGAAGGAGTATTTGTAGATGACCTAAAGAAAAAGTCTACACTGCCAAATTCTTGGTATCTTGTGAGATTCAAAATAGAAAGCCTGCAAGACACCTCAATTCATCACTCTGTCCCCTCTGCCCCTTTCCCTCTCTGACTGACAGTTCCCATTTGAACACCAAAATTGAGGCCTTGGCAATACTATTCATGTCTGAGAACTAATTCAAGTGGTTCTGATTTAATTTTTATCAGAGTCTATTCTGAAAAGCCTGGGATACCTTGTGGTCCAGAAATTAACTTCTGGTAGCTATGGTGAAAAGAACAGGAAAGATAAAGTGAAGCCAGTCAAGGGAAGTACAGGGATTACTGGAATCCCTCACTCTGTGGGAGGTGTCATTCTTATTTTTACCCCATAAAGTTTTAGTGATTCCAAAAGCACAGAAAAATATAATAAGAAAATGTGCATCGATCGTGGTTCTGCTACTATGCTGAGAAACCTCTATGGCATGGAGATTTATTTACCTCCCGCTCTTCAACAGCTCTGATACGTAGTTGGGATCTTTATAATAAACATATATATTTCTCTGTTTTTCATTTAATAATATAACACAAACATTGCCTTGTAGATTATTTGCAAGTATACAAATGTAAATTTCAATGCCTGCATAATTTTGTATCATGTGCAATTTCTCTTTTAAAGAAGAATGAAGTAAGCCCTATGTTAGCTACCAGTCAGTTTAGAAATGGAACATCACCAATATTTTAGATGCTCTCTTTCTGCTCCTCCCTAATTGGATTCCTTATTCCCTCTGAGAAGTAACCACTGTTTTTGAGAAAATTTATCTCTTACTTCACCACCTCTGGTGGGCCATTGGGTTGGTGGCCCTCCAATGAACCATGGCTTCCTTTATTCTGTGCTTGTGTAGTCACTTCCTACATTGAATTCTGAATCTGTCCACATGACGTGGTTTGGCCAAAGGGACAGTACTAAGCATTATGCAAACAGTGGGATAGGTTGTTTTGGAATATTCCTTCTTGGGACCCTGAAACAACCATGCTGTGAGAAAACCCAAGCCAACAAAGGTGCTACACTCTTGTACCCCCCACCCTCCGCCCAGGAGTGAAGCTGTCCCGGCCGGCCCCCAGATATGAGTCACCCCAGGTCGGGCTCCAGACAAAGTGGAGCAGGTGGGAGCCATTTCTGGTGTGCTCAGTGTAAATCCCTGATCCACAGGATTATGAGCAAATAGAATCATTGGTGTTTTTAGTCACCAAGTTTTTGCACTGTTTATTATGGCAGCAGTAAATAACTGAAATACAACCTATGTTTGTATTCCTAAACAATGTATTCTTTAGTTTTACCTATTTTGGAACTCTGTAAAATAGTAACATACTAGGTAGTTTCTTGGGTGACTTGTTCTTTTGTTAAACATCCTGTTTGACAGACACCTTCTGTCGTTTTGTGTGGCTGAGAGTCATTCATTTTCTTTGACGAGGAGTGCTCCACAATTATTTATTTGTTCTACTACTGCTTGTTTGGGCTGTTTTTAGTTGGGAGTTAATAGAAACCAAGTTACTGTGGACATTCTTGTACACATCTCCTGGAGTCCATGTGCAAGTGTTTCCCTAGGGTATATTCTTAGGGGCAGAATTTCTGGGGTGAAGGATATGCTCCTGGTCAGCCTTATTAGGCATTGTCAGACTGCTTCCGAAAGTGTCTCTTATATCTCCTACTGGTAGTATGTGAGAATTCTGACTCTTCTCCATCCTTGTCAATATTTGGTATTATAAGGATTACAAATATTTTTTACTTGATAGGTATGTTTTGATATCATGATGTGGTTTTAGTGAATTTTCCCAATGATTAATGAACCCCTTTTCACATTTATTGGACATTTGGATATCCTCTTTTCTAAAGTGGCAGCTTAAATATTTTTGCTCATTTTTCTGTTCAGTTGTTTTTCTTTTCCTTATTGGCTGTTTTTTAATAGACTTTGGATATAGGTTGCTTAATGATTATTTGTGTGATAAACACTTCCTACTATTTTCAACTGTCTTATATGTCTTAAGTGTCTTTTGGGACACTTAATTTTAATGTCGACATATTTGTCAGTGTTTTATTCTATGATTAGTACTTTTTGTGTCTTGGTTAAGAAATTCTTTTCTACCCCCAATAATGAGATATTCTGCTATATATTTTTTTAAAATTATTCTTTTAAGTGACTTCAACATTTAGGGTCTTACTATACTGGAATTTATTTTGTATATGGTAAGAGATAGGGATTCAATGTCACTTTTTTCACCCCCATGGATATGTATCCCATGGATACTAAATTATCTAGCACTACTTATTGTAAAGCTTATCCTTTATCCACCATAATACTGCTTTTATCATATATCAATTATCCATATATAAGTGGGTCTGCTTCTGGGCGCTCTGTTAATTCCACTGGCGACATTGCCTATTCTTGCTTGATATCTTGGTATCTGGTGGAGCAAATTCTTTCACCTCAATCTTCTTCAAGAGTATTTTGGCTATTCTTTGCATTTCTACATGAATTGAGCATCAGCTTATCAAGTCCTTCAAAATTACATATAGAATTTTTAATCAGAATTGCATTAAATTTACTGATCAACTTGAGAAATTTACATATCATAATATACAGTCTTTTAATACATGAAAATTCAGTGTCTCTCCATTTATTTATATATACATAATGTATTTTAATTAAGGTTGCATAGTTTTCTCTATTAAAGTCTCACACATTTTTGCTAGGTACTTTAATCCTATTGTAAATGATATTTATTTTTTTCTGTTTCTTTGAATGTATCAAAACACAATTGATTTCTCTGAACTGATTTTGTATCTGAAGTTTGCTAACATCTCTATTAGTTAAAAAATTTATAGAATTGTTTGAATTTCTATGACACAATTATGTTATGTATTGTAAATAATGACTATTTTGTTTTCCTTTGCCCAATACTTAAAAAATATCTTTATAATAATAGCAGAATTTATTGAGGACTATCTAGATGCCAATATCTTTTCCCAATATTAGCAATTTTTATTTCTTTTCCTGGCTTTTCTTCACTGGCTAGAACCTTCAGTATAATATCAAATAGCTGTTATAATTGCTGGCATTCTTGTCATCTTGTTCCCATCTCAAAAGGAATGCATTCAATAGTTCACATGTAAAAAAAAAATTGCCATTTTTTTGCAATTAAATTTGTCAGGTCAATAGAGTATCCTTCTATTCTTATTTTGCAAGCAACATATTTTTAATCAATAAAATGATGTTGAATTTTCTCAAATGTTTTTTGTCCATCTATTGAAATGATCACATGATTTTTTCCCACTTTATTAATGTGATGTTATTTAATTGATTTTCTTTTTTTTTTAAAGATTTTATTTATTTGAAAGAGACAGTGAGAGCACAAACTGCGGGAGTGGCAGGCAGAGGGAGAGGGAGGAGCAGGCTCTCCCTCGAGCGGGGAGCCTGACTTGGAGCTTGATTCCAGGACTCTGGGACCATGACCTGAGCCAAAGGCAGACACTTAACTGACTGAGCCACCCAGGTGCCCCTATTTTAATTGATTTTCTAATGGCAAATCAATTTCATATTCCTGGATTAAATCTAACCTGCTGGATTTAGTTTGCTAATATTTTATTTAAAGAGCTTGCATATATGTCCATGAGTGATATTAAGCAGAAATTTTTTTGGGGGGTTGTTCACAGGTTTCAGAACCATGGTTTTATAAGCCATATACATTCTGAAAAACTTTGAGTGTGATGGTATTATTGGTTTTACCAGAAGTTCAGTAAAACTTGCCAATAATACTAATAGATCTGGGGTTTGAGAATGAGAAATTTTTGACTTCTGATTTAGTTTCTTAGAGGTTATAGGACATGCTCTAGCTCTTCTTAAGTTAGTTTGGTAAGTTATATTTTTCAAGGAGTTGTCCATCTTTTTTTTTTTAAGATATTTATTTATTTGAGAGAGAAGAGAGGGAGAGTGCACAAAGGGGGGGGGTGCGGGGTTAGAGGGAGAGAGAGAAGGAGACTCCTTGCTGAGCAGGGAACCGGATGCAGGGCTTGATGCCAGGACCCTGAGATCATGATCTGAGCCCAAGGCACATGCTTAACCAACTAAATGACCCACCCAGGCGCCCCAAGGAGTTGTCCGTTTCATATAAAGTTTCAAATTTACTGGCATGATATAGTTAAAAATATATTCTTATTACCTTTCCAAGGTTCACAACATCATAATTATGTTCCCCTTTTCATTACTGATATTGCTCATTTGTGCCTTCACATTTTTCATCTTATTAAAGCTTATCAATGCTTTTAATCTTTCCTAAGAACCAATGTTTTTCTTGGCTCATCTTCTCCAGTGCATATTTTTCTTATCTCATTAATTTCCGTTGTTATCCTTCTGTTTTCCTTTTTTCTACTTTCTTAGTTTGAGATGGACACCTGGGTTTGAACTACTTAGGTTCTATAGTGCCTCCAACAAAGCAGTTGTGAACTTTTTTCTCAGCTTCTTTTTGTTCTTTGTTCTTTGTTCTGATTCTTCCCTTTTGTTTAGAAGGCCATAGAGCTTGTGCCCCTCTGCACCTAGTTGTGAAAATTTGCATCTGGAGTCTCCTTCTGTATTTTCCGACCACTGGTTAATCCTCTGACGCTACGTGTAAAGGTCTATCCCTCCATCTTCTTTGTACACAACTTTCTCACTTCTGGCTTGTCCTTTGCATTTCAACAATTGGTCAGAGTATACTTTGGTCAGAGTATTGCTAATCTGACCACTGTAGCAATGACTCCAGTGCCCGGTGGACTAGAGAAGAGGGCTTTGTGTGGGCATATTAGGTGTGATCTACGAAAGGAAAGATCGAGCAGCTCTCTCTTCATTTCTGGGTGACCCTCAGCCATAAGAATCATGTGAATCACCCATACCAAACATTTTTCCTCCATCTTCTCACAGTACCACAGAATGATTATGGAGCCTTGCTCACCTTCATATTACACTTGCTGCCATGTGACCAAAAGCTAATCTTAGGAATTTAAAACATTTTGAAATATTACTCTTGAGAATATATGTGTGAGGCTTGTGTCCCCGCTTATGGCTGGGTCCTGGGTTACATGACATTGTCACCTTTCTCTCAGCATAAGTTCCCATCCAGAAGCCAGGGAAAAGTCATTTTCCTAGAAATCTACATCCAATTGGAAAACTTTCTCAACCTGATGCCATGGAAAAGGGTTTAGGAAAAGAAGGTCCAGTCATCAGTCAATGTGATCAGACCTGCGATGAGCAGAGCTCTGTCCACAGAATCCCATTGTCCCTCAACTTCTCAGAGGTTCTTCGGGAGCCTTGGATCTTGTGGGAACAGTTTTTGAAGCAGGGCCTTCTTGTCCCAGAATCTGAGAGATCTTGGCACAAAGACTTTCTCACATGTGCTATCCCCAATCCTTCCAATATTCTGTGATTCTGGAAACAAGAAAGGGTAATTTAATAGGAGACACTTCGAAATAAGAAAAGGAAAGTTGCCCTGCAGAAACTCTCAGAAGATTCAGATCATTTCCATGAGGTTAGAGATTTAGTCACTTGTGTTAAAATTAGAAGCTTCAGTCAAGAGGTTTGATATATTCCTTCATTGGCCTCAGCTTCACAAGCACATGGATAGTGTGACTTTCTCCATTCACCTCATGCAGTATTCTGGGAAAGGAGATGTGTTCCAGGACCCACGGGTCCCAAGAACACGCAGCAGCATTAGCAGATGCCACCTATAGCAGCCATATGGCACTTGTTTTTCAAAACCATTGCCTCAAATCGAAACTCAACAAATATTTCTTAAGGATCTACATTGTGCTTGGTTTTGGCACTGTGGAAGTGAGCAGTATATGGTTCCTGCCCTTAGGAAAACCACAGTGTGTGCGTGGGGGCGGGGGACGGAAATGTCAACAGATAATTACCACTGGTTATGGAAAGTACTAGGAAGAGGTTAAGTACAGAGTACTGTGAGAACTCAGAAAAGAGTGGGGGGGTTCTCTTCTATGTGCTCCTGTAGGTCCACTTTCAGTCCTTCTTTGCCCCCCTCTATGTCCTGGGAGGCTGACCTGCATGAGCTCTATCAGTAGACTCCCTTGTCTTCCAGCTTCTGGTTGCATTGGTCCATTGCAGGCAGCAGTGGATGACAAGGATTGGGGAAGAAGAATGAGTGAGGTTGTTTATTCCCCTGGCTTCCTCCCTACAGAGTGGTTTTGGGCCAGCTCCAACAAGAGTCATAGCTCCACCCAAGGCCACCTTCTCCTCATACACCCAGGTACTACCCTGGCCCTTGTATTCCCCTTATAAATTGCTCATCCCTGAGTAAATAGTCCTTTATTAAGTCTTTGTTAAATCATCTTTATTTGAGTGTGTGATTATTTCTTACTGGGTCCCTGGCTGATATGATATCTAATCTTGTTGGGATGGGGCAGTATGATGACCCAACCAGGAGACCTCACAAAGAAGGTGATGTTGAAGGCGACTGGGTGGCTCAGTGGGTTAAAGCCTCTGCTTTTGGCTCAGGTCATGATCTCAGCGTCCTGGGATCGAGGCCCGCGTCGGGCTCTCTGCTCAGCAGGGAGCCTGCTTCCTCCTCTCCCTGTCTCTCTGCCTGCCTCTCTGCCTAGTAACTTGTAATCTCTCTCTCTGTGTCAAATAAAAAAATAAAATCTTAAAAAAAAAAAAAAGAAGGTGATGTTGAGGGTAGGGCTCAAAAGCTTAATAGAATTTTGTCTAATGTTAAGTTAGCTTTAATTTCTCACAATCAAAAGGCAGTAGTTAAGTTAATATATCCCAGGCACAGTCTCTCCATACTGTAAGTTTTTCTTCTCATCAAAGATTCTCCACTTTGTAAGAAGGACTCTTACAAACAAACAAATAAACAAACAATATTCTCCAAGAATAATGGTAGTTGTTCTTTGGTATTTGTTGTTTAAAACAGTTTTATAATGAGTAACACTTACCTTTAAAATGAATTGGCATTGGGGCTCCTGGGTGACTCAGTGGGTTAAAACCATTAATTTCTTTTTTTTTTTTTTAAGATTTTATTTATTTATTTGACACAGAGAGAGAGAGAGATCACAAGTAGGCAGAGAGGCAGGCAGAGAGAGAGGGGGGAAAGCAGGCTCCCTGCCGAGCAGAGAGCCCGATATGGGCCTCGATCCCAGGACCCTGAGATCATGACCTGAGCCGAAGGCAGAGGCTCCAACCCACTGAGCCACCCAGGCGCCCAAAAACCATTAATTTCTTAAGAATAAGCCTCACATATTTAAGTCTCTGCCTTCGGCTCGGGTCACGATCTCAGGGTCCTGCGATCGAGCCCTGCATCAGGCTCTCTGCTCGGTGGGCACCCTACTTCCCCCTCTCTCTCTGCCTGCCTCTCTGCCTACTTGTGATCTCTCTCTCTCTGTCAAAATAAATAAATAAAATCTTAAAAATAAAATAAAATAAAATGAATTGGTATTTAATTAATCCAGTAGCACCTATGTAAATTTTAAAATAGTACATATATGTGTGAAATACTTTTTATTCAGTCTGCAGATGATGCTTGGCTCATTTATGGATTTGAGAACTACTTAAAAAAATTCTGTGCCTTCCCTCTGAGGGGTCCATGGCCAATCTCAGGAACTATAGATCTAGGCACAGTCTCTATATCCCTCTCCTGGGCTACCCTACACCTTCCTGTGCACGGACATCCAAATCATCAAATGTTAGAGCTGGAGGGCGAATGTACAATTTACTGAATTTAATCACTCTATTTTATAGGCAAGGAAATGACGGTGAAATTAGTCTCAAGATTTCACATAGCTGGTTAGTGGCTGAGTCAACAGTAAAACTTGGGTCCCTTGCCTCCTAGTCTAGAGCTTTTTCTGTTACTAAAAATTGTCATTCTCCTATGGTAACATTTTGTGCCAAAATTTTGATCTCTCAGTGTCCTCCAGATTGAGCAGATGGGAAACATTTCCTTTGTCTCCTCACCCTCCCACTCCCTGCTCATTCTAAGGCAGCAAGTCCTGAAATGGCATGGCACCTGCTCCTAGCCAGGACCAAGTTCTACAGCATGGGAGCAGTGGGCATGACTAGGCTTAGCCCACTTCAGATTAAGGGCAAGAGGCTGCCAAACCCAAAGATCACAGGGATTTAAACTAGCCATGGTCATAGCAGACAGGTTTGGGGCTGAAAAATGGAGGGAGCTCCTGGGTATGAGGCCAACTGGTTAGCCTGGAAAGCTCTAGAAAAGACCACAGGTAAACTTGTATTAAGAACCATCCTATGTCTGCGTGGCATTTCACAACTCAAGTGGACATGTTCATCCCCATGAATCTGCTTGTGACCTGTAAAGTACAAATATTGGGTTCCTGAGTCTTAAGAGAAGTAATCTAGCCAATGGCATCTGGCCAGAAATCAGATCTGCTATCTCTTTATCATTCATAGGCTGCCACTGCATCAGAATCTGTGGGACACCTTAGGGGTTTGAAGATGGAAATTTGGAGATAAGAACACTTGATTTTACATTTTCATTCCTAAGACCAAAAATTTGACCAGTCAGTGGTTAGCATCCTAGACCAGGAGGGTTCTAGACAGATAATGAGCAAATTTAGAGAACAGAGGAGACTTCCCAGTGAAAAGATCCGGTTTTTCTCTGCAAACAGGTATCTACATTTGAAAAATGTTATAGCCCATTGAAAAATAAATAGCCTAGAATTCTAGGAAATACCCCTATCTTAGAATGTTCTAAGTGTGAAAAGAACATGGTCCTATGGAAGTAGTAGTGAATGTTTGTTGTTTTATCTGCCAAGACTTATTTTAGACATACAATTTAAATGAGATCTGCTGTATTCTTACAGTTCTCAGTCCTCTAGTCACAGCTCAACAGCCAGAGCTAGACATCTGATCCAAGCTGAGCCAATCATATTACCTATCCCGCTGCCTATCCCACTGATTTTTCTGGGAATGGGCACTTGACCCAAGCTGGGTCAGTCAGAACCCTTTCCTGGGATTGTTTTTTGGGTTGTGCATGGTGACATGAGCTTGGGTGCTGCTAACAGGAATGTTTCCAGTGACTTGAAGAAGATTAAGAGAAGAAAGCTGACGTATAGAGGCTAAGATGCCTAGTAGCAGTATATTCCTGGTTTTAGTTGACTTTCAGGCTAGGAATTTCAACAATTCCGTCCTATAAATTAAAAGAAAAATCCATTTGTCACTTGCAACCAAATTCTATTGTGATATAAAATCATTAATTTCTTAAAAATAAGCCTCACATATTATTCACCTTAAACTCTCCAGTGTCTAGTGCAACACTATGATTTTCTCTGAGTAGTCTCAGAAGAATATATTTTATTATGTTTTTCCAGAAGGCTATATTTTAAAATATAGATTTAGTCTCTATTATTCTAGGCTCCAAATGTATGTTGAACGTATATATCCAGATCTATAAGGGAAAAACCACATAGTGAAATCTCCTAGAGAACTTAGTATAATTCCAGGGAACATTTTGTGTTTAAGAAATATTTTCAGAATTCTAGATCTGGAATTGCTATTGAGCAGGCAGGGTGAACCCTGAAAAGGATCCAAGCTCAGAGAACAGTTGAGAGCTAGTCCCAGAAAACTAGGATCCTGAAGTTCTTCCAGACCCAGGAGGTAAGGAGATAATGACATTTATTTTTTTTTATTGTGTTATGTTAGTCATCATACAGTACATCATTAGTTTTTGAGGTAGAGTTCCATGATTCATTGTTTGCATATAACACCCAGTGCTCCATGCAATCCGTGCCCTCCTTAGTACCCATCACCAGGCTCACCCATCCCCCCATCCCCCTGCCTTCTAAAACTCCGTTTGTTTCCCAGAACCCATAGTCTGTCATGGTTTGTCTCCCATTCTGATTTCTCGCCCTTCATTTTCCCCTTCTCCTAATGTCCTACATGATATTCCTTATGTTCCACAAATAAGTGAAACCATGTGATAATTGACTTTCTCTGTTTGACCTATTTCACTCAGCATACTCTCCTCCAGTCCCATCCAAGTTGATGCAAAAGTTGGGTATTCATCCTTTCTGATGGCTGAGTAATATTCCATTGTGTATATGGACCACATCTTCTGTATCCATTTGTCTCCTGAAGGGCATCTTGGCTCTTTCCACATTTTGGCTATTGTGAACATTGCTGCTATGAACATTGGGGTGCATATGGCCCTTCTTTTCACTGCATCTGTATCTTTGGGGTAAATATCCAGTAGTGCAGTTGCTGGGTCATAGGGTAGCTCTATTTTTAATTTTTTGAGAAACCTCCATGCTGTTTTCAAGAGTGGCTGCACCAGCTTGCATTCCACCAGCTGTGTAAGAGGGTTTCCCTTTCTCAACATTTTTTTTTTTTAAAGATTTTATTTATTTATTTGACACACAGAGAGAGATTACAAGTAGGCAGAGAAGCAGGCAGAGAGAGAGGAGGAAGCAGGCTCCCCGCCGAGCAGAGAGCCCGATGCGGGCCTCGATCCCAGGACCCTGGGATCATGACCTGAGCCGAAGGCAGCGGCTTTAACCCACTGAGCCACCCAGGCGCCCCCTTTCTCAACATTTAAAGGGAACCAAATCCGGGGATGAGAAGTCACTTAGTCCTGAAGGGTTTTTAGCAGAAAAAATTTAGGGAAGCCTTGGGAGAGTAGGAACCTGTGCAGGTAGCCAGCTCCTGAGTTTCACTTTCTCCTTGGCCTCTTCTCACATTCATTTTTTCCTTCCTTCATTCAGATGTTCTTTGACTACCTATAATGTGTCAGGTGCCGTCCTACTGCTGCCACCATAGCTCCCTGGCTCCCCCTCTCTTTTTAAAAATTTTTTTAGTATGTTCAGTTAGCCAGCATATAGTACACCAGAAGTCTTTGTTGTAGTGTTGTAGTGTTCAACAATTCATTAGTTGTGTAAACCCAGCACTCATCCCAACACATGCCCTCCTTAATACCCACCACCCGGTTACCCTATCCCCCCCACAACCCCCTTCTGTAACCCTCTGTTTCCCGGAGTCATGGTTTGTCTCCCTCTCTGATTTCTTCCCATTCAGTTTTCTCTCCCTTCCCCTGTGGTCCTCCGTGCTATTCCTTATGTTCCACATATGAGTGAAACCATATGATAATTGTCTTTCTCTGCTTGACTTATTTCACTTAACATAATCCCTTGCAGTTCCATCCATGTCGATGCAAATGTTGGGTATTCATCCTTTCTGATGGCTGAGTAATATTCCATTGTGTATATGAACCATACCTTCTTTATCCATTCATCTGTTAAAGGGCATCTTGGCTCCTTCCACAGTTTGGCTATTGTGGACATTGCTGCCCATTCTTTTTACTACATCTGTATAAATTGGTGTAAATACTGAGTTGTGCAATCTCTGGGTCATAAGATATCTCTATTTTTACCATCTTGAGGAACCTCCATACTATTTTCCAGAGTGGCTGCAACAGCTTGCATTCCCACCAATAGTGTAAGAGGTTTCCCCTTTCTCCACAACCTCGCCAACACTTGTTGTTGCCTGTCTTGCTAATTTTAGCCATTCTAACTGGTGTAAGGTAGTATCTCATTGTGGTCTTGATTTGTATTTCTCTGATGGCTAATGATGTTGAACATTTTTTCATGTGTCTGTTAGTCACGTTCATAACTTCTTCCCATTTCTTGACCGGATTATTTGTTTTTTGGGTGTTGAGTCCCCTTTTTATCCCTGGTCAGGGATGAGATTCCTTGAGGTTTCAGGTAGGTTGTCTGAATGTGGAAAGATGTCTGGGGAGGGCAGGCGGTCATTTTGTAGTGGGGGAGATGGAAATGGGTGGGGAAGAGGTGAATCTGTCCAAAGGCAGCAGGACCCCGGTTACCAGCTGAGCCCTAGACTAGGCTGGGGGCCCTCAGAAGGCAGACTGTTCAGAGCAAGGCACGAAATATGAGACTTCATAACATTTTGAAACTTTCAAGGACCTAAGGAAAAAAATGTGTCCAACTCTTAGCCTTGTTCTCTAGAGTGCACCTTTCTTAGGGACAGTCTGTGGAAATCTGCTTGTTTTCAGGTTGCCCTTCGTGTGAATCTGCTGATTTTCAGTGAACTCACAATTCCACAGCTTAATTTTATTCAGTGATTTCCAAACATGTAAAAAAGAAGAAGAGAGACTTGTGTGCAGTGTATTTTCTGCAACAAATCCCTGAACAGCCTATCCAAAAGGAGAGGTCCAATGAGTTTCAAGTGGATACACAGTAATAACGCAAAAGATTTATTATCCTAAGCTGAGAAAATAAAACACAGTTTATTTATAAAGAGAAAACAACCTTTACATGATTCACAAAGGAAACACAGGACCATAATGGGCTACCATCATGATAGTCCTGTGTTGGCTATCATTATGTCTGACAGCCCTAAAGAAAAACTTCAGTCTTATGGGTAGGTTTCTCTAAATTTAGACTGCAATTCTAGAAATGAGCTTCATTCAAATGCTAAAGAGGTCTATGGCATTATTATGGTGGTGGTATTGAATGGTAGAAAAAGAAACATTATAATAGAAAAATATTTATTGGCTTGAAATCAAGTATTTAGACAGTAGGTATGGAGAGCCATTTTCTGGGACAAGATCGTAGCAATATTATATTAAATTAGGTATTTAATAAATTAGACCTCTAACATAGGTAATTAATAAGTTTATTTAATACAAACAAATCTGTATTTAATACAAATTAAGTATCTGTAGATACCCTACAGCAGTGGTCCTTAACTCTTGGGGTCATGTGTCCCTTCAAAGACGTTTACACACATTCACATACAATTCCAGGACTTCATGGGTCTGTAGAACTCCTTCTGCTATCCTCTAGGTCAAGAACCTTTGCTCTACAGGATACTATATTTTAAAACACTTGTGAACTGTATTGTTAAAGACTTACTTTGGGTATCGATAGACTAGTGTATTGCCAACCAAATTTCCCACTGAAAAAAACTACAGAACCTGAATAAAAAAGAAGTATTTGAAGTTTTTGGAGAGGTATGTGAAGATGGCCAGAACTGGAGAAAATTTGGGATAGAAGGGAAACTCCCTGAGGTGAGCCTGATAATTTATTTTATTTTATTTTATTATTTTTTAAAAGATTTTATTTATTTATTTATTTGACACAGAGAGAGAGATTACAAGTAGGCAGAGAGAGAGAGGAGGAAGCAGGCCCCCTGCTGAGCAGAGAGCCCGATGTGGGGCTCGGTCCCAGGACCCTGAGATCATGACCTGAGCCAAAGGCAGAAGCTTAACCCACTGAGCCACCCAGGCGTCCCAGGCTTGATATTTTAAACTGGTTTTCCCTTCAAGGCATTTCTTCTTGATTCTCAAGCAGCAAGGATGCATAGCCTGAGAAACCAAGCATCAAGTAACTTGTAAGAAGCAGGGAATTTGAGCAGAGCTTACATCAGTTTCTCATGGTGGGGGAGGGGGGATAAAAATGGGGGTTTAGGGCGCCTGGGTGGCTCAGTGGGTTAAAGCCTCTGCTTTCGGCTCAGGTCATGNAATGGTGGGGGAGGGGGGATAAAAATGGGGGTTTAGAGGCCCGCATCGGGCTCCCTGCTCAGCGGGGAGCCTGCTCCCCCCCCCTCTCTGCCTGCCTCTCTGCCTCCTTGTGATCTCTCTCCCTCTGTGAAATAAAAAAAAAAAAATGGGGGTTTAGGTGTAGTACAAAGACTACAATAACTCAAGAGCCTGAAATCCTACAGGGAAATGAGAACATCTGAACCGCTTCTCCCCTTGAGGCATTCACGGATTAGAGAGTGGTAAAGTTGCTCAGTATAGCTTTCTCATGGTGCTGGGGAGATACAAATCAGATTTCAGGGTCTTCCAAGGAGAAGAGACCCTGATAAATAGCCCAAGATGCTAGCTGGGATCTTCAAGTATTATTATATCCATGGAGTAAGAACAAACCAGAAATAGATCAGGCCTTGCAGAACTGCGGTGCAGGCCTGAGTTAAAGTGATCTGCCTCTAGTCTGTCTGGTAGAAGTTAAAGCCTTCTCTGGAGGCTCTACAACTTTTTTTGGACAATATTTGGAATTAAATTTAAAAGTACAGGACATACAGGACTAACTGAAGGGGCTTCCTGCTTAGTCACTTTATGCTCAAGACTGTGAACCAAGAGGCTGGAAGTTCCTGACCTGCCTTCTGCTGATCCCCTGGTTACCTCTTGGGTCCCTAACAAGCTTCCTTCTCTAGTCACTGGCCTTGTAACTGAAGCATAATGTAACCAATTCCATAATTCTGAACTGCTTGAAATTTAATTCCACCAAAATGACATCATGAAACTGGGGCATTATGAAGGATTCCTGAGAAAAGAAATGTAGTTTTGATGGACGCCTCCTCCCTGGTCTTCAACTCATGCTGAATCACATTCAGGCTTGCATCCTGTCACTGCAGCATTATTGTGGATTTCAGAACTTGGGGCAAGTGTCAGAAAACCTGTGGAATCCTGGTCCTAAGCTCTTTCCCCTAAACTGTGGATCCAGGCATCCTGTACGCTTCTTGCTCTTTTTTTGCCTTCTATTTTGTCAAATGTACAAGTTACGTTAGGATGATGTGGTTAGGGACACAGACACTACACATGCCGATTCTTCTGTGACAAGGCAAGTGGGTGGCTCAAGTCATCCTGCATAGGGTCTTGTTCACAGAGATTTTATTTCAATTTGGACATTTGAGAAATACAGAAACCTTCCTCTTGCTGATTTGCAAGCAGCATAACCCTTGGCAAAATAGAGTGTCCACAGGTCCTTGAGAGGGAGCCTTCATAGCCTGGAGGTTTGAACTATTTCCACTGCACTTGGCAGGGGACCCAGATGATGCATCCTATCCAAATGCCAAGACTCTTACACTCTTGGAAGCTTCAGGCAAAGTGTATATAAAACGGCATATCTTTTGCAGCCCCTAAAGGAAGGAGGAAAACCACCAAATATTAACGGGCTTCTGGTTGGGTAAATTCCTGGCACTTGGAGGACTTACCCCATCATTTGACATCACAAACTTTTCCATACCCAGGACATCACTATAATTATCCAGGTAGACTACTCTGCCTGAACTTTGTGTACCTCATTTAGTGGAAAGACAGTATTTTTTGGGTATATGTGTAGGTATTTAAAAGAAGAATTTTAACCTTTGAAGAATCTGAATGAAGCACAGATCCTCTTCCTGGTACATGCACACACACACACACACACACACACGCACACACACACACACACACACACAGTTTGAACTCTCTGGGAATTTTGTTTCTCTCTCTCTTCTTTAGGAAAATAGCTAGCGGGCGCCTGGGTGGCTCAGTGGGTTAAAGCCGCTGCCTTTGGCTCAGGTCATGATCCCAGGGTCCTGGGATCGAGGCCCGCATCGGGCTCTCTGCTCGGCAGGGAGCCTGCTTCCTCCTCTCTCTCTGCCTGCCTCTCTGCCTACTTGTAATCTCTCTCTGTGTCAAATGAATAAATAAAATCTTTAAAAAAAAAAAAAAAGGAAAATAGCTAGCTGTGTATGACAGAACAAGTATATACTCTGCAGCCAGACAAACCAGCCCTGTGATTCAGTTATTCCCTGAACTTGGCAAGTGACTTAACCTCTCCATGTCCTCCATTTCCTCATTGGTAAAATGGGGATAATCAGACCTATCTCACAGGATCATTCCAAAGTTTGAATGTACAAAAGTAGATGGAACAGCTCCTGGTGCACAGTGGGAGTTGAGTCAATGTAGCTGTTATGACTGTTGTTACAGGGACTGGCATACTCCCTGTTTGCTCACACTTTTGTCTTGGCCCACAGAATAGGCATTTTGCTGACAGAAATCCTGGGGAGGAGGCCTCTGCCTGTTTCTTCCCCCTCACTTTCCTCTTCTGGCATGAATGACTTACTTGATTGAAGAGACTCACCGAGGAAAGTTTCTGCTGATCTTGACCCCATCTCTGAAGCCTGCCTACCCGAAACCATGCACATTCTCTTTTTCTGCTTCAACTTTCCTTTTGGTCAACACACCTGGGTTAAGGCCTAGCCCCACAGCACTGTTTCTCATCCCTACCTGCACAATGGAATTACCTGGGAGCTTTCAAGTATGTACTCGTGCCTGGCCCAACATCAAGATTCCAGGGGGTCAATGTTGCCCTGGCATCAGGGGTTTTAAAACTCCCAGTAGTTCTAATCTGCAACCTGGTTGGATAGCACTGTTCTAGAGGCAGCCTAGAGGTTTTTCCTCTCTTCGATTCTTTCCTGCAATCTGTGGGTATTGGATGCTCTGTGATACTCCACACTGTAGGTTGGAGAAGTACCTATTCCGCAGACCCAGCTGTCTCACATCAGACCCCCGACAACCAGCCATGTAAGTATGTAGTAAGAGGTGTCTTCTTTGTCCAGAAAGGTCAGCTTCAGTCTTAAATCCAGCTTGGGCAGTATTAAAGCTGACACTGTTTTTGCCTTGCCTCTATTCTGAATACCAACATGGGGGAGGGTGTGATTACATCAGCCCCCCAGTTTTCCACACCACTTTTATTTATTTTAATTTTTTAAATGATATTATTTATTTTTTTGTCAGAGAGAGAGAGAGGGAACACAAGCAGGAGGAGTGGGAGAGGGAGAAGCAGGCTTGCTGCTGAGCAGGGAGCCTGATGCAGGACTCGATCCCAGGACCCTGGAATCATGACCTGAGCCGAAGTCAGCCACTTAACCAACTGAGCCACCCAGGTGTCCCACCACACCACTACTAAGAGTGGTGATATTAGCCTATGTCCCTGGCTCTTAAATGTCTATTTCAGTCCATGGATTTGCTTTCTGCTCCATCTTCTCAACAGTTTCTACTGTAGCCTCTGGTATCTTTCCCCAGTTCTTCATAATTCAGTATACCACTTGAAGGAAGAATTCTCTGGCTTATGGATAGACTGGTAATGGATATCCAGATAACAGATTTTTACTTGCCTTTGTGTATAAGCCAATTTCCAGCAGAGCAAATTCAGAATATCTGATGACATGATGAAAATACCTGCTACAAACCAACCAGGTTATGATGTGTCATTGCGGGTGTAGCTTTGATGTCCAAGTGAAATAAAAGACTTGACCTTTTATCCAGTCCTGGACACTTGAATCCTTGTTTGGTCAGGAATCCCGTTACTGTCAGCTTGGCATCTTGTCCCTATTTCTCAGAGAGCGAGACAATAGGGGCCTAGTCCTAGGATTTCCAAAGGACTCAACACACAGGCATTCAAATGCCATTATGTCCATACCATCCTTGACTCCCGGGTCTGACCCATGTATTGATACTTGGCTGGACTCCCTGAATGATTTTCTTTCTAGCAAGGGTTACTGGCCCTTTACCTCAGAGTATCCTCGGTCGTCATAACTTTGCCTCTTCGTCCACATCTCCTTTCATGGGCCCCTGTGTGTTCACAAGATGAGCAGTGAGCTAGAACAACACCCTGCTCCTAATGGGGAAGTTATTGAGGGGAAGATGTTCTGGGGAAAGGTACTGGCAGAGTGTTGAGGGAGGGCAATCATGATCGATGGCCTTTCAGCTCTGGAAGTGGGAAATGCTGCTTGGAAGTCTGTGGAATTATCCCTTAGGCCAGAGCATCATATCCTTGGGGGTCTCATTCCCTTCCCTTTGGGGAGAGAGTGTACCCAGCCATTCCACAAATGACCCCACTGCTGCCTCTGAGACAATGTTATTGTTATGGGTTGAACTGTGTCCCTCAAAATGATATGTTGAAGTCCTAACCCCTAGTACCTCAGAATATGACCTTATTTGCAAATAATATCTTTATAGATGTAATCAAGTTAAAATGAGGTCATTAGAGTGGGCCTTAATCCAATATGGCTGGTGTCCTTATAAAAAGGGGAAATCTGGACACAGAAATAGACACACACACAGGGAGAATGACATGTGATGATGAAGGCACAGGTCATGGTAATGCAACTACAAGCCAAGAAACACCAAAGATTGACAGCAAACCACCAAAAGCTAGGAGAGGGGCATGGAACAGATTTTCCCTCCTGGCTTTCAGAAGGAAACAACCATGCTAATACCTTAACCTTGGACTTTTAGTTTCCAGGACTATGAAGAAATCGTTTTTTGTTGTTTAAGTTGTTGTTACCGTGTTGTTACCCTGTTGGTGGTACCTTGTTACAGCAGCCCCCTAAAAGTGAACACACTTGTGAAACAAACTATGAGGCTGCGGATCATCACTACCACACCCATGTCCCTGAGCTGTCATCCCTGTGGTCCACACAGACAGAATTCATATCACTGGTACCCATCACTGCTCCTAAAGTAGTTGAGGATCTCACTACTGTAGCTGTTGCCATCTGCAAGAAGGTCCAGGCCAAGACCACGCTGAGCTGCCTCAGAGGCACAGCCTTAGTTGGCAAATGAGCCATGCCACGACTGCTCCAGAAATTGCGCCGGTGCCTTAGCAATGGCCAACCTACCCTCCCACACCTCATGGCTGCCAGTGGTCCCCACCCCCAGCTGTTCTTCCTTGACACTGTTGCCAAAGACTGTCCCTGGCTTAGAAACCCCTCCTCACTGTTCCAAGGCTCTCTCAGGAGCTTCGCCACCACCCAAGGACCCACAGATTCAAAGCTTATATGTCCCATTCTCCCACCCCCTGCTGCTACCAGAAACCCTTTTCTTTATGGGGATGCCTAGCAAGCAGAGGCTGGGCCTTCCAGTGTTGCAGCTCTGTATATGTGATTGCATATATTACTATTGGAGTTAGTGTAGCCAAGTAGATCCAAGGAGAACACCTTGAGTTACCAGTTACAGCTACACAGAAATATTAATGGGCTCAATTTTGGGGGCACTGGCTCTGTGCTAAGCACTTAATGTATATGATTTAATTTAATTTATATGCTATGATAATGTATATGATTTCATTTCATTTCATTTGCAAAAAACCCATAGGAAAAGAATTATTCCCATTTGTTGATGAGGAAACAGCAGATCAGAGAACTTAAGTAACTTGTCCAGAGTTATAGAATTAATAAATAGAAGAGTTAAAATTGAAGCTGAAGTTTGGCTGACTCCAATGCCTACTTTCCTCTCAGTTTAGGCCACTGATACACAGGCCTCCTGCTGGAAGCACTAAGCTATAATACAGTGACCATAATTTTTCTCTTTCCAATAATTCTGGGGCAGTTAATATACCCATGTACCATATATCTTGTCAAATGTAAGATAAAGAGAGAGCACACCAGAAAAAGAAAAGAGTGAGAGAGGCAAGCTGGAATGCTGGAGCCTGAGAACACAGATCCACTTTGTTTCTTCCTGAATGCAGATCAGAAATACAGGTATCCCCCGTGCATGGGCCCTAAGCAAGTCTGAAACAGTCAGAGAAAACAAGAAGGTAAAGGCCAGCACTGTTCTCTTCTAACTCAGGGCCCCACTCCCTGGGGAATGTGAACAAGCGGAAGTCAGGATCTCCCCATCTCATTAATCAGATAAGTGACTCTCCCATATGGAGGAACTAGACTAAGGTGGGAGAGAGGAGAGAACTGGCAGTACTTGCTCCAAGATGGCTTCCTTTGGGGAAGATCCTTAAACGGGGAAGAAGAGAACAAGAGAGTAGAATTCTCATCAGTACTAACAGTGATTCATCATGTTGGGAATACTTCAAATCCTTAAGGGGAGACTCAACATGAAGGTAGTGGTGAGAGTAGGGGATCTGAGGTCAATATCTATCTCAAACCCTCAGCAGGTTGTATTCTTCTGTCCTCAGGGCTTGGAGGTCTCTAAAGTCCCACACGACCCTCTCTGTAGGTGGGGCCATCCTGTCATTATCTTCCTTTGAATTATAGTGCTTGTACAGTCTAGGTTGGTGGATTCCAAACTGGTTTTATTTGTAGATTCTTTTCTTAAACAATTGTGATATACAAATGAGATGTGACCCTTGGATAAAAGAAGAAATTCCATAGTTGATATGGGCCCATTTGATATGTTTTAAACTGTCAGGAAAGTCTGGGTCCATCTGAGGACATTTCCAATGTCAAAGGCAGGTATTAAATAGCACAGGATGTGAGATGCCCGCAGAAGAATGATTGGATGTGTTTCCTTCATGTTGGGAGCAAAGCTTGTGCTTACAGTTTTAATTCTCTGTGCTGTTTTGGTTCCTTGCTGCTTAAGAGATTGGGATTATTATGATTATGCAGGGGGGTTGGACTGGGAGGTGAGAATGGTCATTAAAGTATGTGTTTTGCTTTTTAAAATGGGAGAAGGTCAAACTACAATGTGATTATGTAAAGTGGGAGGAGGCATAACCTGTATAAATCATCGTAACTTTGTTTGAACTGAGTTTGAATTACTTGCTCCCATGATGCTGGTAGGCTTTCGTGTTATTTCCTAAGCCTGTTTAACTCTGCTATTCTGAGGCTCCCCTTAGTTCTCCTTACCACCCTCCCGGGAAGCTTAATATATGTTAGTAGAAGCGATCATGACCCCACATGTATTTTCAGAAACTGAAATGGACTGTTGTATTGAATCCTATCAGAAATGGGCAATGGGTTCAAATGCAGAGGGAGGGAGGTCACCTGATATGCCCTTAATACCTAGCAAACAGATTATTTATGCCAAACAACACCATTAAAAGATCTTTCTGGTTTCTTCTAGCTGTAACATCCTACAGTTCTTCACCCAGTGCTGTGAGGGAAATAATCAGATTTTGTCAGTTAAAAGTTAAGAGACAGAAAGCAAAACATGCATATCTATGTATTTGAGTTGAGATAAATATTACTTATGTTATGAAATCTAATCAGGAGAATAATGTAAAAATAAAATTTACAGTTCTGAAATTTAATATGTGCCACCTAGAAAATTAGTCTCTTTCCACAGTTTCATACTTTCATCCCTTCACCACCTTTTATTCTAGGAATCCAACTGCTGTATTTAGACTAAAATGCTCAAATATTCTGCTAAGTGAAGCCACAGCTGCTCTGTCAGAAACATCACATTAAAATGTGTTCTGAAATCATGTGGCAATGTTCTGAGGACAACTTTCATTTCATGAGCTAGGAAACCAGCCCTGTGTATCATGAAGACTTTGAGCAGCGCTTGCAGTTCTTAAAAGGACCCTCGGAAACCAGAGGAGGGCAGTGACAGAGGCCAACCATAGCTGAGCCAATTGGCATAATGGAAAGAGAGTAAAAATAGATTTTCTTAGATCCAACTTTATTTCTTCATTTTTTCACATATTTCAAAGTCATTCATGATTCAAAATTCTAAAGCTACAAAAGAAAAGACAGTGAAGTCTTCCTTTTCTCCTCGTCTCTCAACTACCAAATTTCCCTACAAGTGACAGTGTTAAGATTTTCTCAGGCAAACCTGCAGGTATACTTTGTGTATATACTGGGACATGGCATAGTCTCCCCTCTAATATTTTTTTCTACCCAGAGTGTTTCACTATACATACTATGATAAATGGTATCTCACTATAGTTTATATTGAGTCTCTCTTATTATGAATGAAGTTGGTTGTGTTTTCTGATGATTTAAGAGATGTGTATTTCCTTCCCTGTGGAATGATCATATCCTTTATTTTTTTCTATGACAGTTTTAGTCTTTTTTTCTTATTGATCTGTAGGAGCTCATCTATACTAGGGAATTGATCCTTTCTCTTATATGAGTTGCAACTATTTTTCCTAGTTTGTTGGCTTTGTTGATATTGGGTTTTGCCATGTAGGACCTTAGATTTTTTTTTTTTGTAGTCAAATTTTTCATTCATTTCTTTTATGACTTTTGGGTTTTTATTATAATTGGGTCTTTCCCACTCTAAGATCATAAAACAAATTCCTCCTTAATTTCTTTCAGTGCTTTTTTGATTTCGTTTGTTACACTTAAATCTTTTGCCCATTAAGAACATTTGGAATTTATTCTGGCATAAGATGTTAAGGGTGGGTCTGATTTTATTTTTGTCTTAATGGCTAGTCAGTGTTCCAACTCTAAAAATTGCAGTGCTTACAATTTCCCCACTGATTTCAGGTGCCTGTGGATATTTGGTGTGTTTCTTTCTATTCTGTTCCACCGTTTCCTGTTGATGTGGACACATGCAATTATTAATACAGTTTTAATTATTATATCTTTATAATATGTTTTGACATCTGATAGTAACAACTCTATTCCTTCTTTATCTCATTGTTTTTGTTTTTTCTTCCATCTGAACATTAGAATCTTTACTAGTTAAAAAAAAACTGTTGGTATTTTTATTCATATTTCGTTAAATAACTTAGGGAGAGCCGAGATATTTTAATACAGTTTTAGGACTAGGACATTATTAGGGAGAAAAGAGCTTGAAAAAGAAGGCGACGAGAGTAGATTTTCCCTCATGCTGAACAAATCCATAGGAGAAATAAAAAGAAATACAATCAGAACTTTGTTCTAGGACAGCCTTTCCAAGAGCATGAATCAAAGACCCTTGTAATAGTAAGAGGAGAAACAAAAAAAGGGGGGGGGGACTCCGTGTTAAAAGGGTTTGACGAACATTGTTCACTGTATTGCCCCTTGGAGATTTACAGTAAAGAGTAGCCAAGAAAGACTATGAGAGAGACAAGATGTGATGGAGGGGAGGGAAGGCGCAGACCTCCACTTTATTAATGATAAACGAATACTGTTTATACAACAACAAAACAACTATGAGATCCCAGCAGTAAAGATGCCTATTTACTTCTGTTTACCATGTTTCTTCCAAAACTTGTTTCAAAACTTATATTTCTTTCTCCAAATAACACCTCTTAATATTTTACAATGTGCTCAGGAAAACTCAGTTTGGAGAACTTCAGGGCTAATTGTAGATTTTTAGAAGAGAATTTTTGCGTAAAACGTCCTTTCCAATTTTGATGTTCTTTGATTCTAAGCATCGGTAAGGTAAAAATCTAGGAAAACAATCTTTAGGAAATTATTTGTGTATCCTCAAGTTTATCCCCCACAGGTACAATAGGTGATCACTTATCATTTCTCTCTCTTCCACTATTGGACTCCTATGCGAATTCACTGAAATGGGTGAAATTGCCTGTTTTATGCCACTCTTTTAGTCACTGATTCATTCATTCATTTGGCACTTAATAAATACCTACTATGTGCAGAGTCCTGCCTAGTCTCTCTTCATGAGCGAGAGGGTCCTCTTTTTTTTTTTTTAAAGTCTTTTTTTTTTTTAATTTTATTTTTATTATTTGCCCAAGGGGTACAGGTCTGTGAATCATCAGGCTTACATCTTTCACAGCATTCACCAAAGCACAAACCCTCCCCAATGTCCATAACCCATCCACCCTATCCCTACCCTCCCACCCCCCAGTAACCCTCAGTTTGTTTTGCGAGAGGGTCCTCTTTAGCAGACTCCTGAAGCCGAGCCTCCAGATCCCTTTCTTGTCTCATTACCGCCTCCTCATGTTCACTTTGAGTTATATATTTCTAACAGCAATTGCCCTGAAAATGATATTGTTCTGTATGGGAAAGTGATAATCCTGAGCCTCTGGCAACACTGTCGCCTTCCTAAAAATGATGGTGACATAACCGAGTCTGACTCTAGGCAGGATGAGGCAGCAGAGAAAAAAGAGAGAGAAATTCCTACAAGTAATAAGGACTCAACTTAAAACACAGATGTTTCCGCAATGTCATTTGAAAATAGGAAAGGTACAAAGGTGACTTAAAGAAAAGCATGGAAAATGAGTAGGGGTTCCTATTTAAATACCATTTAGAAATCACCTTTGTGGTAATCCTCCTGTATTATGAAATCTCTTTGAAATAACTACAGGAAAATGAGTAGAGACACTGTCATGCAGAGGCAAATCATCCAACTTGACTCAGCACCAAGACTCTTTTGGGCCCTGAGATAGGCTGGAATAACGTCCTTTGCCAAAGACATCAGATCCTACAGTGGTCAACATTGACAGGTTGTGAGATTCATTTGTGGTTTTGAGGTGGTTCCATGTTTTTGATATAGATCTATAAATCATCCCCTGAAGGGTGCAGAAAAATTGAAAGAGATATTTCAAGAGTCTTAATAGAAGAGCTAAAAAGTACCAGGTTTTGCTTTTAACCTCTAAAGCATGCCTAGGAGTGTGTAGGAGAGACCACCACCCCTCCATAGATGAGTGAACAGGGCTCGCTAAAGGCATGGCAGAAACCAGCACACTTAGCCAGTCAGATTTAGTTGGTCAGTCTCTTCCTTTTCTTCGGCCAAAATGGGCATTTAACAGTCTAGTACCCTGACTTCACAATTAACAAAAATTTTAAGTGTTCGTTGATGTGGTTTCTCCTACAGAAGACATACAGCTATGTATGTATGTATGTATGTATGTATGTATGTATGTAATCTCTGTGAGATTCAAGAGTTGCATTCTCCTCTAACTGAGCCAGTCAGGTGCCCCAACATATCGCTTTTTAATATAGAATTTATGTATGATTAAAAGCTTCCATATCTAGTAAGTTCAATCCCTTGAAACAGAAAGTCTGGGTTGCCTTAGAGCAAATATCAGATGATATCATAAGTGAGCCTTGTGTCCATCCACAGGCATTTTCCTGATGTCCTCATGGCCATCAGATATTCTGTAATTTCCAAGAAACCAGTGCATTTCCAGTGCTGTGGTGCTATAGTGACAAACAATGAAAAGCTGAAAGATCTATACCTTCAGAGGTTCATGAAGGGCAAGGGGCCAGAAAGATGATCTACTGTGGTGTTTTCCAAACTGTGTTCCATAGAACCTTCAGTTCTGTGTATTTGCTGTAATTCTTTCATTCAGAAGTGGTGCAAAACAATCAAACTGTCTGGAAAAATACAGGGTTAATATTAGCAACAGTCATGCCTGGATCCAGATGCTCAAATAATGTCATCAACTCACCACTTCCCTGCTTTTCTCATTCTTGTCTCTTAGTTCCTCTTCCCTGTGTTTTAGAGCTTCATTGTCAGTCAGACTCTCTCCCATAAAGCAGCAAAGATGGCTAACAGCAGCTTTAGGCTTTTATTCTACCGGCTGAGCAATTCCAGAACAAAGAGCATCTTCCTTCCTGACATTTTCAGTAAAAAGTCTTAGAATTGAGTCTCACTGACCATAAATGGGTCATGCTCATTTTCAAACCAGTCTTGGTGACCCTGCTTGGGCAGGTCTGGGTCACATTCTCATCTTTAGAGCTGGGTACTCGGGTCAGTTCTGTGTGAACCAAGTGGAATGGGAGAGTGGTAGTGGGGAGGAGGTTGAGGTTCCTCAGAAAAGAGGTAGAGTCTGTTATCAGAAGAGATACTGGAAGATTAAAAATAGAAGATGGCCACTAGCTCCATGTTACTGTCTCAGGGTCATCTATGGCGGCCAGCGGGAGGGGAGAGAAGAGGGCAGACCTGCTTCAAAAAGAGCATTTCTCTCTTTTTTTTCTTCCCCACCAGCTTTATTGAAATCTATTTGGTATATAACACTGTGTAAATTGAAGGTGTACCATATGTTGATTTACTCACATGTTGCAAATGATTACCCCCATAATTTTAGCCAACACCTCCATCACATCACATAATTACCATTTCTTATTTTGTGGTGAGAATGTTTAAGATCTATTTTCTTAGCAATTTTCAAGTATATGATACAGTATTATTAAGTATAATCACCATGTTGTGTATTAGATCCCCAGAACTTATTTATCTTATAACTGGAAGCTTGTACTCTTTAACCAACATCTCCCCAGTTCCCCCACTGTCCCTTCCCTCTTCCTCAGCCCCTGGTAACCACCACCCAGTCTCAGTTTCTATTAGTTAGGCTTTTTTAGATGCCACATATAAATGATGAGAAAGAAGGAAATCCTGCCTGCTGTGACAACATGGATGAAATTGAAAACATCATGCTCAGTAAAGTAAGTCAGACAGAGAAAAATAAATACGATATTTATATCATACCTCATGGTTGAATAATAGTCCACTGCATACACATACAGCATCTTTTTAATCCACTCATTTGTTAACATACACTTAGGTTATTTCTGTATCTTGGGTATTGTAAATAGAGCTACAGTGGACATGGGAGTGCAGGTATCTCTTCAAGATCTTGTCTCCATTTCCATTGGATATATACCCAAAAGTGGAATTACTGGTTCATACGGTAGTTCTACTTTTGAGTTTTTGAGGGCTCTCCGTACTGTTTCTTATAGTGGCTGGATTGATTCACATTACCACCAACAGTGCACCAGCATTCCCTCTTATCCACATCTGACTTTCCCCCGCTCAAATCTGTTTTAAATACTGGACTTCTGCATTAGATGTAATTTGAAGAAAATGATTTGTGATTTGCTGCTAAACCAGAATGTTTAGAAGCCTCAACTTTAGTTAAACATTCTCAGTTTGTAAACCAAGTCCCAGGGATGTTGCATAAATTTCTCACAATCCTACAGTTAGTTGGTGGAAAAATTGTGATGCCATTAGTTTAGAGATATTTAGCCAATCAAAATATTTTGAAGACCTATTATGTGTAAGGTCTTGCTCAAGGCCCTGCACGAAAATACAAAGATGAATATCTCACAGAACTCACAATAATGTAGGGAAGATAAAACAAACACAAAGAGACTTCACAGGGAAAAATGTGTGACAGTCTGTATTTTCCAAAGATGTCTACAGCAATATTTCTGGTCCCACATTCTCTTCCAGAATTTTGCCATACCTTATCAAGGGGCGGAGTCTCTTTCCCACCTCCCCCAACCCTTGAATCTGGGCAAGCTTGTAAGGCTCCAACAAATTGAATCTGGCACATTGAAGCTAAGTTAGAAAAGGTAGTACAGTTCCCACATGACTTTCACTCATGGGATGCTCAGCTTTAGAACCCAGCCACCTTGCTGTGAGAAACCCCAAACCGTCTCACACAGAGAGACCACATGGAGAGACCATGTGGAAAGGAACTGAGGCTCAAGCTGAGTGCCAGCCTCAATTGCCACTCATGTGAATGAATGAGCCTTCAGATGAATCCAACCCCTGGTTTCAAGTCTTTCACTGAAGGCCTGAGATGCTACGGAACAGAGACAAGCCATCCCTGCTGTGTCCCATCCAACTTCCTGACCCATAGAGTCTGTGAGCATGATAAATGGTTGTTTTATAACAGAGAAAGTAGAACAGAGTAATTCTGTCTGGATCTTCATAGGTGGTATAATGAACTGTAAGAGTGATTACTGGCCGGAGTGGCTTTCTCCCGACCCCCTTCCTTATGTAATGATCCAGTGTCCATGGTCTCACTGATCATAATAATCCATTCCCTTGGACTCTGAGATTAAGGCAGGGGTTAAGCACATGGCCCAAATAGGGGCAATAAGAGCCCTTTCTGGGTTTATAAATGGATGATATGAGAGAGAGAGGTATCTCATATTGCTGAAGCTATTGGTCTGGGTTGGGGGGTATGTGTAGATGAATGATAGAGGTAGAAAGAAGATTTTAGCTGCATTAAGTCTCTATTATGCCCTGGTTCCTATGCCAATCCCTTGAACATGTAGCCAGTATTTTTCCCAAATGCTCAAGCCAATAATTTACCTTTCTCGTATATTGGATTTCTATCTCGTCCCTCCAAGAATTCTCCTAATTTAAAAGGTTTTGTGGAGGAGATAGCATGGCACTGTCTCTTGGAAGATGGTAGGGTATGGACTTTCTGAAGTGGGGAAAGGGCTTTAGAAAGGGAGACAATGTCCATGGAGAAAGCAAGGCAGCTAAAAGCACTGACTCTTCAGTCGCCAGGTTCTAGGTCCACATGCAGGCCCACCCATGACCCACTTAGAAAACTTGGATTTTACCTCATCAAGATGCAGTTTTCTCACTTGTGAAAATAAATAACATCTAAGGCAAGGAGTTATTTTTAGGATTAAGTGACATGCATGACCCATATTGGCTCAGTGCCTAGTACCTTTGAAGGTTTAGTTTAGTTTTGGCTCCTATACAAGGACGACATGGAGTGTGGACGAGGAGCAGCTCATGCCAGGAGACTGGCTGAGATAAAGCTGGAGGGAGAGGCAGGCAGGCAGGAGCCATGGACATTTTACTAGCAGAAATGATTAGAGATGTGATTATATGAACCTCCTATATGTAGATCACTTCTGTCTCAATCTAGCATCAGCAGTATAGCTTCGTGAATATACATAATATATTTGGATGCAATTGTGAGGTTGGTTCCAAAAGCCTATGGAGTTAGATGTCAGGTGTTCCTCATTCTCTGCACCTACAAGGATAGTCTCTGCTTTTACTCCCTGAAGACTTTGACCTGAATGCATATGTCAGTTTTTTTTTAATTACCATGAAGAATGGACTTCTACACAATCAACAGTGAGCAAATGTAGACTTTATTATAGATTTATGTAGTGGATACTATCAGTGCTCTGTCAGACCCCCTCAGATCCCCTTTTACCATTTTGTGCTCTGCCTTCCCTACCCCTTTGGCTTCTTGCACGCAACACTTATACAACTCTTCCTCAGTGAACACTGTCCTCCGAAACAGAGCCAGAGTGCCTGCGAATTGATCCCCCTCCTCCACCCCACACTTGACCAATGACTGACAGGTGCAGGAGTGTGAGAGCCCAGCTCCCTTACTGCCAGTGGGGACAACACTGAGCTGTTCCCCTGTGGGATTAGGCTGATGGGTTGTGCCTGGATTGTATTTTAGCTTGATTTTGCCCTCCTCTCTATCTCGTTTTTCTTGCTCCCATCTTGGTCTCCCCTGAGAGCACCTCCTTAATAAGCCCCTTGCACAGGAATCCTAGCCTCGGGGTTGGCTTCTGGGAAACTGTTTTCTAGGGCAAATGGAGGGAGGAGTTTATCATGTATGTGCTACAGCAAATAATTTCAAAATTCCTCTTAGACATTCACTTCTCCTGCTCTGCTAAGAAGTACATTTTTCCTTCTTTCCTTTCTTTCTTACAAAGCCTAGCTTTCTTGGTTCTCTCCCTGAACCCTCCACCCCCAGTTTCAAATTCTTACCTCTTTATTTTGCAGCACAGTTCTACCCCAGCAATCACCCAAACTTCTTTACCAAACCACCAGAGTGCAACAATATTAGAACCCTGAGATCAGCAAGACCCTCTCTCCTTAGAAAGCAATTTAAGGAACATCTTTTAATATAAGAACATACCTCTTGGGGTCTCAACCTTTCCTCCAAGTGACTTACTAACATATCATATCCTATGTTCCCCCTGAGTGGAACTATTCTTACCAGCTGGGTTAATAACATTTTTCCCACTGGTGTTATGTATTTATCTGTCTATCTGTGTGTGTGTAAATCTAGGTATGTATGTATCTTAACCGAACAGTATATGCATTGCCTTACTAGTCTGGGACCAGTATTTCTTTTTTTTTTTCTTTTAAGATTTTATTTATTTATTTGTCAGAGAGAGAGGGAGAGAGCACAAGCTGGCAGAGTGGCAGGCAGAGAGAGAGGGGGAAGCAGGCTCCCCGCTGAGCAAGGAGCCTGATGCGGGACTCGATCCCAGGACCCTGAGATCATGACCTGAGCCAAAGGCAGCCGCGTAACCAACTGAGCCACTCAGGTGTCCCTGGGACCAGTATTTCTAAGCATTTGATTTCTCCACACCAAAAAAAAAAGGGGGTGGGGAAGATCTGAAAACAATTAAACAAGCCTTTTGGGGGTTGGTGGGAGAAGAGCTCTATGAGCAGGAAAGTGCGGACTGGGCAGAAGAGGTTGGCATGCAATTTTCAGAAGTTCTTTTGTCCCCCAGACACTGAAGCTCAGAACCACATGGCTTCCTTTGCCCGGCAGGCCCATTTGTTTTCACTGCCCCAGAAGTTCTGCTCAAGCAACTTGCCCTACACCTACTGCAGCGTGTTTCTTAGACCTTCCATGGGAAGCTGCTGGCTGCTGGTGCAAACTAATGAGTATTTTCCAACACAAAGCCTCTGGTAGAGATTATGAAGTAATTCATTAGGCTCCTACTGCAGTGAGCATACACAGTTCCTGCTCGGAATGGACTAATTAAAAACTTCCCTACCATGTACGATTTCGATTGTGTTGAAACAAAAAATGAACAATACCTCTGGTAATTTTTCATGGAAAGGAAATGATAATATTTCTTTAAAAGATTGTAGAAGCCTTGCACTGCTTAAGTAGACAAAACCAGTATCTGTGGGTTTTGGTGTATAACTCAGAGCGTGATTATCTTTGTGAAGAATAGATCCAGTTTCCACCTTTAACTCTGATGTGGTGTTTTCCCTGAGTTCAAGTGATACAAAGGGAAGAGCCAATGTTACTAATTGTAGGGAAGAAATGGGTTTCAAGATAATTTTAATTTGGGGGTGACATTCAGAAACCCAGGTAGCCCTAGTTGGTCCAAGTTCAAAAGTCTCTCTCCTTTAATAGCCAAATATTTACCATCTGATCCCCTAATGTCCTACCAAGTAAGCCCCTCCAGGGTGCCTTGGAAATTTCTCGGGAACACTGAAACATTTCAAAATTCACCCTGGTTGTTGCTTGTCACCTTGGACTGATATCTGACTTTCAACTATGGCCACTTTCTGTGTGAAAACCAGACTGTTGTAAGCTATCCATGTACTGTTTTACTCCAACAAAAACATTAAATAAAAATTTCACCTAGCCTCAAACATGCCTAGGCAAACTTGCCTGCTGAGTGACACTGGGACCCCTAAGAGCCTAATGCAGCCTATTCTGAACCTATTTTAGAACTATACCTGTGCCTCAATAATTCTAAACCGGAAAAGTAACTAAACTCAAGAGAGACTTTACAATCCACTTTTGAAATAATCAGAAATTTGAAAAAAACTTCCCCTTCTCTATATCATATCTGCCACTTTCACTTGTAGCTTGCAGGAGACTCACTGACTTTTTTTTAATTAATTAATTTTTTAACTTTATTTTTTCAGTGTTCCAAGATTCATTGCTTATGCACCCCACCCAGTGCTCCATGCAATATGTGCCCTCCTTAATAGCCACCACCAGGCTCACCCATCCCATCTACCCCCTCCCCTCCATAACCCTCGGTTTGTTTCTCAGAGTCCACAACTTCAAAAATCCATCTATGAAAAACCCACAGCGAATATCATTCTCAATGGGGAAAAACTGAGAGCCTTCCCACTGAGATCAGGAACACAACAACGATGCCCACTCTCACCACTGTTGTTCAGCATAGTACTAGAAGTCCTAGCAACAGCAATGAGACAACAAAAAGAAATAAAAGTTGTTCAAACTGGCAAAGAAGAAGTTAAGCTCTCTCTTCGCAGATGACATGATACTTTATATGGTATCATGTAAAAGTATGTATATAAAAGACCCCACCCCCGAACTACTAGAACTCATACAGCAATTCAGTAATGTGGCAGGATACAAAATCAATCCACAGACATCAGTTGCTTTCTTATACACTAGCAATGAAAATATAGAAAGGGAAATTAGAGAATCATTTCCATTTGTCATAGCACCAAGAATCGTAAGATACCTTGGAATAAACCTAACCAAAGAGGTAAAGGATCTGTACTTGAGGAACTACAGAACACTCATGAAAGAAATTGAAGAAAATACAAAAAGATGGAAAAGCATTCCATGCTCATGGATCAGAAGAATAAACATCATTGAAATGTCTATACTGCCCAGAGCAATCTATACTTTCAATGCCATCCCAATCAAAATTCCACAGGCATTTTTCAAAGTGCTGGAACAAACAGTCCTAAAATTTGTATGAAACCAGAAAAGACCCCGAGTTGCTAAGGAAATGTTGAAAAAGAAAAACAAACATGGGGCTATCACATTGCCTGATTTCAAGCTTTACTACAAATCTGTGATCACCAAGACTCACTGACTTTTCTTAAGGAACATGATTCTTCTTTGCCTGGTGGGAAATATATTCTGCCTCCATTTTAGACTATTTCGGAGGTCTTTGTGTTATTCTGTGACAGTGGATATTGGCCACTGTACTAATTCCCCAGAGTTCAGCTAAGATGGGGCTGTGACATCTCATAAAGCTTTACTGGAGAATAAGGTGCTGAAGGGAATGATACAGGGACTTTTTTTTTAAAGATTTTATTTATTTATTTGACAGAGAGAGAGAGAGAGAGAGAGAGATTACAAGTAGTCAAAGAGGTAGGCAGAGAAAGAGGAGGAAGCAGGCTCCCTGCCGAGCAGGGAGCTGATACAGGGACTTAAGGGTGCTTTAAAACTGGACACTGTAGGGGAAAAAAATGACAACTGGACACCACAGGTGTCTTTCCTCAAGTCCTTCGGCCATGCTCTCCCATCGAGATCCCTTCTTGGTTATCCCTCCCCTTACCACCGGCCTGTGACCTTGCTGCTAAGCCAGTTTGTATCCCTACACAAGTTCCTTGCCAAGTTCCTGCCTATCTGATCCAGATCCCGACTCCACTGACACTCAGGGAAACACCCCATTTCATCTTCACTCTCAGTATACGACCCATCTCTCAGTAGCATGGAAATCTTGGGGATGCCTCTCTATCATCAGTAAAGACTACCACTTATATTTTCACATGAAACAGTTTGGATCCTCACTGTCTCCAGAAGTCCTTCATTGCAATTGAAGATCATAGCTTCACTTTTTCATAAAGGATCATTAAAGTTTTCCAGAAACAAAGGAGTCGTGTGCCTTCAGGGGTGAATCTCTATGTCTGTCTTTGAAGGATAAGAAACATTGTTGATTTTTTTTAAAAAAATATTTTATTTATTTGACAGAGAGAGAGAGACAGTGAGAGAGGGAACACAAGCAGGGGGAGTGAGAGAGGGAGAAGCAGGCTTCCCGCTGAGCAGGGAGCCCGATGTGGAGCTTGATCCCAGGACCCAGGATCATGACCTGAACCGAAGGCAAACGCTTAATGACTGAGCCACCCAGGTGCCCCAACATTGTTGGTGTTTTTTTTTAAAAAAAAAACTGTGCTCCTCTCTCCCTTCCTTCCCCTTTAGAATTTGGTTGAGAGCATCTCCTTTACACTTACAAAGTCATTTGCTTCTAGTGTTTGCCAGGTGCAGTACCCAGAACCAAACAGGCAGAGAAAACTAAGGCAAATCCCTGCTCTCAAGAAGCTCATGGCTTACTAGAGGATTTCCAGTGACAAGAGAGGGATAAGGATAGAGATTGCAGGTGTAAGATGAAGAGACAAAAAGGAGCAGGAGAGTCAGGAAAGACTTCCAGTAGGAGGTGGCATGCCAGTGGGTTTTAAAGCAGAAATAGGAATTTACCAGATGGATGAAATGGGAAAAGCATCAGGTGGAGGAAATAAGAGCAAAGATGTAGTGGCAAGAACTAGTATGCAATATGGAGATGATTAAAGATGTATAAATCTAAAACACAGATTAAATGCAGGGGGAAATGGGAGAAAATAAAAGGGTTAGATCCCTCCTGGATGTTACCCCACAAGGGATGAGGAACGCTGGAAGCATTCTGTGAGGGTGGGGGTGAGGGTATGGAGGGAGGTGGAGATGGGAATGGGAATGGGTGGAGGCAGACATTATCAGATTGGTGTTTTAGAAAGATCACACAGATGTTTTTCTTAACTAGAGACCAAGATTCCAATCAGAGAAATAGTGTGGGTGAGGGTTGCTGAGACCTCAGTGGTGAAGGAAAAGGAATCCAGTGGGATAGCGATGTTTCTTTTCTTTCTTTCTTTCTTTTTTTTCTTTTAGAGAGAGAGAGAGAACATGAGATGGGAGAAAGTCAGAGAGTGAAGCAGACTCCCCATCTCCCCATGGAGCTGGGAGCCCGATGTGGGACTCAATCCTGGGACTCCAGGATCATGACCTGAGCCGAAGGCAGTCGCTTAACCAACTGAGCCACCCAGGCGCCCGACAGCCATGTTTCTGATGGGCCAATTGTGGTGCCACTAGCTAAGACTGGAAGTACATGGAGGAAAATTGGTTTGTTGGTAGGGAAGTGGGGGGAGGTGAGAAGGAGGGGTCAGGAGGGGTCATGTTGTCACATGATGAATTCTGGTTTGAGAGCATCCAGACTTCTGAAGATGACTAGTTAGTAGTTTGATATACAGGTCTGAAATTCAGCACCTAAACGTGGACTGATGGTATAGAATTTAGGTGATAATTGTCATTTTGAAAGGACATTTTATATTCCAAGGAGAAGCATAGGGTGAGAAAAGAAGGGAGAAAGAGTTGGCTAAAGAATCCTGAGATGTATGGCAGTGGTGGCAGTAAGGTATTCATTTGTTTCTTGATGAGAACCAGAAATAATAAGATATAGTCACTCTCTGAGCCTCTTGACAAAGACTAAGTCCCACTTTTCCACATTTGCGTACGTTGATTCCAACAAACTCTAATGCCCCTGGTGTCCCCCAGAAACATCCATTTTTTGTAATTTCACCAAAGCAGTGACCTAGAATCATGACAGATGCTATAGTACAAAATAGAACAGTGTTTCCACTCACAGGGACTTGATGTCATGAAAATATGCAATAGCCAGCTAGTTTGCGTCCAGTGGCTTCAAAGATCAAAGACTGGAAAAGATCCTTACAATAGCATTTTCAGGCAAGATGGGAGTTTTCCAGCCTCTATAATATCTGATCTGGCATCCCACAATCTCATAGCATTTCTGATTGAAAAGGGCTTCATTGCTAGAGGCTGATAATTCCAAATGTCTTTTCTATCTCTGAGGTCTGCTAATGGACAGAGATGACTCTTCACAAAGAGAGCTGTCTCAACCAGTACTTCTTCAGACAAAGGAGTGACTTAGAGAGGTCACAATTGCTTTCTAAAACTTGCCACCACTTCTCTAGGCAGTTCTAGGGTGACATGTAGTCATTTTAGCTTTTGTTAAAGAGGCCCATGTTAATGGGTCTCTTGTTGCCCATGAGATAGTCAAAAGCATAGTAGTACATGTTGTACCTGCCAGAAGTCCTGTGGGTAGATTGCTAAACACCCTGTAGGCACTCTAACCCTAGGTTTAGGCTCAACTTTTGGACAGACAATAGAGCTTATCCAGTAGTTTACTTGTTTGGATAAAAGTATTGCATTATCAATAAAATATGAAAGTTTGTTAAGGATGTCCTTTTTTCCTTTGTGAATTAGAACAGACTCAAATTTATGCTACAGTAATGTCTGTCACACTCATGTTCTGATAGGCTTTTAGAATAGGGGAGAATAACTCTACAGTTATTCTAGTAGAAACTGAGGCATAACTTACAACCCACATGCTCTGTGTAGTTGCTGTTAGCAGTGTGTGGGGCACTAAAACTTCATCCATTCTGTGTTGTTTGAGAACATTGAAGAGGCTAAGCTTTAAACCCACTTCATCATCTCATGATGCTGGATACCTCCAGCAGTGGGGAACTTACTACCTTATCAGATGACTCATTCTGCTATTAGATATCTCTCATCGCTCAAGTGTTTTCTGTTCTTATATCAGACCTAGTTGAACCTATTGGGACTATATAGAGTAATTCCAAGTCTCCTGGATGATTGTCTTCAGTATCTCAGAAGGTTTTTGCGTGTTTTCCCAGGTGTAGTTTGACCTGTTCCTTGATGTGTTCTTCATGTCAAGAGCTGGTTTCAAATTCTTACCTATCAGGGCACCTGGGTGGCTCAGTAGGTTAAAGCCTCTGCCTTCAGCTCAGGTCATGATCTCAGGGTCCTGGGATGGAGCCCCACATCGGGCTCTCTGCTCAGCGGGGAGCCTGCTTCCTCCTCTCTCTCTGCCTGCCTCTCCGCCTACTTGTGATCTGCTCTCTCTCTCTGTGTCAAATAAATAAATAAAATCTTTAAAAACAAACAAACAAATTCTCACCTATCCTGTTTGCTTCGTCAGAATGCAGGTCAATTTGCAGATATCTTTCTTAGTGAGTAGTGTCTAGAATTGAACACTCTGCCTCCCACAGGCCCATAATTTCTTATCTTACTCAAGTAGGGAGGATAATACTGTCTTCCCTAAGAAATAGCTTGAATCCTGGTCATAAAAATGTGTTAATTCTGTGGTTTTAGTATCTGAAGCAGAGGAGCATTAATGGAATACTGAGACCTACCACCTCTAACCCTTTATACTCACCTTCCAGGCGTACATTCTTTGTCCATCTTCTTCCCTGCCACCCTCACTCATCCGTTCTCCTCTACATCAGAACTGCTGGCCTGCAGGGCTGGACTAGAGGATCTTTAAGAGATGTCCGATCAAAAGTTCAGTCTATCTCTGAAACCAAATGTTAGAGCTTACGTTTAGGAACTTTGAGAAGGATGGCATTCCCGATAATAAGGTTCACTTGGGTAACATTCAGTTTTTCTCAAGTGAGGGAGGTGCTGCCCCTCAAGGGGACTTTTGAAAATGTGTGTGAGCAGTTTTAGTTGTCACAATGATGGGAGGCAGGTGTCACTGCTATTAGAATCGTGGATGTGAAATGTTTTATAATGCTCGTGAACATTTTATAATGTCTCATCCAAGGAAATATTGTCACTTCCCAAATTCCAACAAACACAAATGGAGGGGGCACAGAACTAAGTCAAAAGACCAGATCCTACTAGTCCTGTTCTTGCTCTTACTGGCCTCATCTTTCTCATTTGTAAAATGGGCAAAAACACAAAGCTGTTGTGAGGACTAAATCTCAAGCATTTAACCAGACTGTTGTTAAGGACTCTTGGCTACTCAAGACTCACTCTTCTTTCAGTCCATGTGGTTTGGGTGGGCCTGGACCCACATCTGCTTGGAGGAGGGACATGCTACCTAGGATTATCAGTCAGCTAATTCCATTCTGTAGCTCAGGGTTTGGCTCATGAGAGAGTATGTGATCATTACTCAGGCCAAGGATAATCAGCCTCCAATTTTCACTAAAACCTGTGGGAAAAGAAAAGCTCTATTCTCAGGTCAAACTGGCCTTTGGAAGATTTGAGCCATAAACTGTGAGTGGCTACCATGATGGAGTGTGAGAGTGATGGTACTCCAGCATAAGGCAAAGCCAAGAGGTTGATAGAGGGGACTGGGGTACATTATTCAAGTCCCCGGAGAAAGCTAAAGCTGGATAAAGATATCCCTGGGAATTTTTATTACATAAGACATATGTTTCCTTTGTTAGTTAAGTCAGATTGAGTCACTTACAACAGAAATAATCCTGGTTTACCCAGCCCCTGTCTCTATCTGCTTTGAATTATGGTTATTAGTTATCTCCTCCATGTGAATCCAAACTCCTTAAAGGTAGTTATCTTTGAACCCTCCCAACTAGCCCAATAGTAGATGTTAGTATAGTATAAAGAAGCGTTCCCCAAATATTTGATGCATGAGTAAAATGAAATAAAATGATATACATGAGAGTTTTGTTGACTTTCAGTTATTTTATAGATGAACAGCATATTGTGTATATCAAAGTTCTCATGAAAATTTCCTTCTAAAATCTTTGGTGAGACATTCTAGAGCAGTAAGATTACTATGTAAGCAAAGACATTGCTTACCCAGTTTGGTTTTCACATTTGTCTCTATTTTAGCTTTGGATCAACGCAATCTGTCTTCGGTATTGTGTCTCTAATAGTTTCCCCCATTAGATTGAGTGTCTCCAGTGCAAAGGCCTTTTCTGTTTTATCTCTGTGTCCTCAGTGCACATGGTAGGTTGGGCTCCTCACCTTTATCTGTCCGCTCCAAAGCAGCTTACTTCTGTGGGCTTTCAAGGTGGCTAGGTTGCCAAAAAAGTGTATTCCTGTGGCACAGTAGGCATCCTTAGGGACTTGTAGTGTATCTTTAACATTCATTCATTCAGAAGGCATTTGTAGAGTATTTAACGATGTGCCGGGCATTATCTTTGAGGATTCATGCTCTTGTGGCATTCACAGATGAGAACATAGATAATTACAATACAGTCTGATAGACACTAGGAGGGGGAGAGATATGGGGTATTATGGGAGTACACAAGAAGTTGCTGGGCTGAAGTGAATCAAGGAAATCTTTCTGGAAGAAGTGGCATTGAAGCTGAGGCCTAATGAGTAAGTAGGAATTAGTCAGGCAATGAGTGGAAAGGAGAGCCTCCCAGTCAATGGGAATTGCAGAGACCAGTGGGTCCGTGGGGTGGGGGAGCAGATGTGTTTGGGGAGCTGAGCATGGCACAGACTGGCTGCGATGTGTCTGTAGATGCAGTGCCATTACCTTTTCCTTTGGGTCAGGTCTCCTCTCCAGCCTGACCAGGTGATGCTCTTTTTTTTTGCTCTATTCAGTGGTTTTTTTTTTTTTTTGGTTAAACCTATTCACTTCAACTAATAATGGGATGCCAGGCAGTTGTGCCTAGCTCTACTGGGCCGAGGGCCTGGCTGGAGTCCTTTCTTTCATTCTTTTCAGAATTCATTGATTAACTTCTCTGGAGGAATTTAAATCTCAACAAAGCATAGGCTGACCTACCTACCTTAAAATCAGGTCCTTGACAATTGCAGTCACCTCACAGATGATTCTGTATGTTTTTTGAAAAAAGATACCTAGGACTTAGGGTCATTAAGTTCTGGGAGTGAGAGGGATAGAGACAAGAAGTGTGTGTGTGTGTGTGTGTGTGTGTGTGTGTGTGTGTACATGCACTAGGGAGTTTGGGGAAGGTAGGGCTCGCCACTGGCTCATTTATTCAGTGTAGATTCTTATCTCCATATTGAACAGCTTTGGAAGCCTGAGAACATCAGTCAGGTGGGTAGGGTCTTGGCAACTCATGGCTGTATAGGATTTATATTCTTTTAGTGGTGAACATTGAAATTGAGCCTCCTCACAAAAGGGGGTCACTACTCTTCACTCTTTAATGACGTGCCATTCGCCCATCTTCACTTGGGGGTGTCATTCCTAAATTCTGTTTGGGTTTATGGCTCTGCTTTTAAAACATTGGAAATCTTCCTCCTGGCTGGGAAATACAGTAAGAGCCCTGGGGGTCTGTGAGGTAAAAACTAGAAGTACATGCCTCAACTAAAAATTTCCTAAAGTTTAATGTTTTATCTTTACATTTTGTGCAAATTCATTCTCCCCCTCCATCATAAATACATGTTTGCTTTAGTGAAACAGCATTTTAAATTATTTGCCATTGAATAAAATTGGCACTTCAGAGAATGTGCTGTGTTTATGTGGCTTCTTATGACTCTAGGCATGCTGTCTTATATATAATCTCCACTTTGAAAAATGGGGGCTTTTAGGCTACACGGGTCTGTGTCACTAGATATGTGACTTTGTACAGATCACTTCACCTTCCCAAATCTGTTTTTTCATCGAAAACATGAGAACAATGAAACTTAGATGTCAGGATTCATGTGAGGGTTATACGAAATAAAATATATGAAGTGGCTGGCCCACAGTAGGTACTCAAGAAAAACTAACAGTTCCCCTTTTATTAGGAAGATCTCTGTCAGGTTTCCATTTCCAGAATTCTGTGATTCTGACTCAGCTGACTGAGAAGGTGACCCCTTGGGACATTTGCTACTAGAGGGGTTTTGAGGAGAAATAGTATATATCACTGCCAGGTGACATAGCTGATGACATTGCCAATTGAAAGTAAACTGTACGGAAAGAGATGTGATGTGGTTTTAGGGCTTATCATAGTCTGTTTTCCTGTTTCTAGGTCTTTCTGAAATGTAAAAATTGGTAACTGGGTGATGCTCATGGTGTCCCATCTACTCTCTGGGGCCCCTTGTCATGTGGCAGCTGCAAATGAGTCACTGGCCAAGAGAGAAAGTCAGAGCCTGACAGCTCTCCCCTTCCCCAGGCTCACCTTTCAGCCCTGCTGCTGAAAAAGATTTAGGCCATGGTCACTGCTTAGACTAATGAGTCTGTCTCAGGGTATGTAACAACTGTCTTAGGAAATTTGCTTCTAAATTCTGGAGTGATAAGTGAGATGCCTAGATCCCAATTAAAAAGGAAACATCACATATGATTCCAATCATTAATGTAAAAACTCAACTACTAACTTTAATTTTGAATATCCAGCTCTTTTGAGGGTGGGGAGGGGAGACTTCTAGTCATATGATAGTATTTCTGTGATTTTCCAGGCTCAGAGTCCAGTGGGACCTGGAGTACAGGTGAGCACATGGGTAAGGAGGGGTGTGATAAAAACCTACCGGGGAAGTATGTACAGGTACGCAGGTGAGGGAGTATGTTATGTGGAGGCTTCAGCGAGTCTTAACAGTAGAGTTTGTCTCCCAGCTTAAGATTCTGATCCAGGACACTGGGTGCAGCTCAGGCATGGCTATCTTTTTCACAATGTCTGCAGTGATTCTGACGCACGGCCAGGGTCGAAAGTCCTGGCAGACATTCGCACTTCTGTTTTGAGCATTTGCCTTTGTCAGTTCTGAGCCCCTTGCTGGTAGCGGGCGGCCTGCGTTCCTCCTCATGGTGAAGCTCAGGACAGTGCTCTCTCTCCTCGGGGGACATGCAAGCAGCTGAAACAGCCCAGCAGGACCCCGGTTTCTCTATGCTGTCTACAGCATGTGCAGGTCCACCTGTGTTGTCGTTTTTAAGCCTGTGTTGTTATTTGGGCAAAGAGGAGAACAGGGGAGCTGGGCCTCACTGCAAAAGGCTGGCTGTAGACACACGCTTCCTTGGGAGCACCCGTGCCAGTCGAGGAGCCAGTCTTTAGCCAAGGATGGATACCTCTTCAGGGAGACTCACTATCCCGGCTCACAGAGGCTATAAACAAGCCCTGAATCCCCACTGATTAATCACAGTAAAAACTATAATAGAACAAAGTGCTCCTGTAGAAGCTCAAGTTGTGTGCTTTTTATAAGACCCCCTGCCCTGCCCAGAACTGTGAGATAGTCACTCTGGAATCACAGCCTCACTGGGTGTGAATGTCTTGGCTCCTGAGACTTACAAAGTATTGACTAGAACTCATGGTGCATGCTCTGTGGAGGGAGAGATGGTCTGGTGCTATCACAGGAGGAAACTGCCACATGGTGCCATGTGGTCCTTGGTGGGCATTGAGGTCCAACAGAGAGATGAGGGGCTGTTACACAGCTTCTCAGGGCACAGGATTAGGCTGTCCCTGCCACCAAGGGCTTTCCATCGGAGGAAATGTGAGTAGCAACCGAATGAGTTTAGGCTATGAAGGTGAATCCATGTGTACGTAAGCGTTGCCATGATAGTCATGTATCCTTCCCCCCCACCATAACCTGAGAGGAATTCCTTATTTCTAAAGCAAACAGTGTCTTACATAAGTTTAGTGTCTTTACATAAGTTTTCATGAAAAACTCCTTTTTACTTCCAAAAAGACCTCCCCCAAAACAATTGTCAAGGATGAAATTGTGGCACGATGTCCCCTGGCTAGGAGCAGGAGTCCCAGAGGGCGACTAGGACCCACCAAAGTAGTCTTCTGATTCCTTGCAGGTGTCTCTCCTAGCAGAAGGCCTCAGGCAACCAAGGTTGAAGCAGCCAGCACTGCCCTGACTGGAGCTCAGGGGTGGGGGGATGTGGAGAAGAGGACCAGGTGTTTCTAGCAGCCTTTCTCTTGCCAAGTGTGCAGAAACGGACTCCCCATTGTGTCTCTCCATTCCAGTGACTGAAGGGTCTCATTAGTCTGTGCACACTAATGGCTTTCTTTAGGGACAATGAGGTCCTTGGGGATGTGGAGGCTGGAGAGCAACTGGAAAAGCTGATGGAGTTTTCCAGGTTTCATGGACTACAGCTTGAATCGAGCCTTCCCTCTAGGTACAATTCCAGCTGCCCTCGCTGCTTCTTTATAGTCACTTGGTTGTTCGTTTGTTTTTTCTTCCCTGAAGGCCCCGATAACAGGACATTTTGAATTCATTATTAAAAATGTGGACCCAGACATAAGTATATTGAAGGGAGTAAAGTGAATATAGACAGGGAGCTAGGACAGAATAACTCAATGCCTACAAGGAAGCCAACAAAATGTGCTGACTTAAACAGAAAGGGTATGGTCAGCAGTTTCTGGCACTGAAATACATCAAGCTGTCAGGAAAGCAGTGAAGCCTCCCACCGGTAAACCCCCTAGGGTGCCTCTCCATCTCTGGTTCTTTCCTGTGCACCCCCTTTTTCCTTTCCACCAGCCCCAGAAACTCTGCAAAGAGCCACCCTTTGAAAAGCACTACTTCCTTTCCAAGGTTCTGCTCCTTTTATTATGGAGAGTGGAGTTCATTGTCTCTGTTTCTTCCACAGAGTCCCCTTCAGCACCTGGTCCTGGAACACCACCTAAATTGGAACACCACCTAAATTGGATGTTGCTGTGAAGTTTGGCTCTTGCTTGATTATAAAGCCAAACATGTCCATTTATTTTAGCTAGTCTCTCCCTTCTTGGTTATGAGATGTCTCTGGGGGTGGCTTCAGCCACATGGGACAGGTTTCACTCCTGGTATCCTGATACCTCACTGGCATGGTTGGTGAGGGAAGGGTGAGAAGTGTGTGTGTGTGTGTGTGTGTGTGTGTGTGTGTGTGTGTGTGTGTGTGCGTGTGTGTGTGTGTTGTGGGAGCTGTTGGCAGTGTTGGGTGCTAAGGGTTAGGGAGTAGGGCTACCAGAATCTAAAGAGCAAATAACACTCAAACTAGTATGGAACATCATGGTTCTGGGTCATCCATCCATTCAGGGCAAGACCCCAGCCAGAGATGGAAGTATGCATGATACACAGGACTATAAGCCTGGGGGA
This sequence comes from Ailurus styani, assembly GCA_002007465.1. NCBI lineage: Eukaryota > Metazoa > Chordata > Mammalia > Carnivora > Ailuridae > Ailurus > Ailurus styani. Next base: position 576,773 of record LNAC01000675.1, on the reverse strand, counting down.
AGACCCCATTCAGGTTTGGAAATCAAGGAGTTGAGGAAGGGCTTTTTTTCTTTAGCAGATACTCGATGAGCACCCACAGGGGTCTGGCTGTATGAGAGTACTTTCCATATCTGCTTTCATTTCATGCTGATCTGGAGAGACACCTTTAGATGAGGAGGCTGAGGTTCTGAGAGGCTAAACTGCTTGGCCAGGATTACACAGTTAAGAAAGAGGGGAGGGCTGGGATTACGAATTAGGACCTCTGACTGGAATTCAGAGCTCTGAATTCAGAGCTGGTAGAAGCTTGTCTGCTTTTTTCCTTGGTTACAGTTCAGGACAGTGCAGTCCCTACTTAATTTCATGTAAATAGCATACACTTACTTCCTCTGTTACTATCATGTCTTACTTTGTTTCTTTTCTGGCATTTCTAGCAGGCTATCAATACATGGGCGTTCTTCTTTCAGAAAAAAAGTGATGAAACCCAAGACTGCCTGAACAGAATTCCCAGTGTCATCTTGGAATGTGGAGCTTCGGTTACTCAATTTGCAGGGTATCTAGAGCATGAGTCCTAGCCATTTCTACTCTCTGGTAAATTAGCAAGTATGAATTTTCAGGCCTTATGCTCTTTGTTTCCCTGCACCTCAAGTTATTGTCCTACTTCAAGCCCCATTTTACCACCTGGCAGGAAACTTAATCTTGATTACTTCCAGGTAAAGCCATCCATTTCAGGCTCGTACTTGAGTTAATCCAGGATTTTGTCCTCCCTGATCCCACCCTTCAACCCAAAGTTGGCATTTAAGATCAGGGGCCTTAGGTAGCGTCGCAGGGCATCAGTGAGAAGACAATCGGGCGCCTGGTTATTGGCATCTTTCCACACTGATAGTACAGAACTTCCCTTTATGCTCGGGCACTGCTATCCTGCCACACTGGCATCTACGGAAACACCAAGTTCCTAACTGACCGCTAGTCATGTAACTGTCTCCACTTCCCCTGTGGTGTCCCTGCATCAGGATGATAATATCCCTTTCACTTGACTTTCTTGTTTACCCAGTGAAACTTCCCCACACTCCTCTGGGGCACAGGGAAGGTTTATTGATCCTATACCTTTGTAATCAGTGGCAAACCAATGGAAATATTTTAGGTCTTCCCTGTTTCAACACCATCTGTGGCCATTTCTGCTGACTACTGCCACGATGTGGTAGAACGTTCTATGAGGTTGGCACTACTCAGTCCAGCTGGGACACAGGGCAGAGATCTGTTCTCCTCTAAGGTGTTTGCTCTTGTTTGGGGGTTCTACTGTTTCTTCAATTATAGCAATTGTTGGGGGAAATGGATCATGTCAGAGCCCAAGGAACCTCTTCAGTTATCATCACCAGACTCTCCTCTTTTGTTTCCCTTCTAACTCTTTTCTCCAACCTCAGACCAGAGAAGTTTTTAATCCTTTTTCAGGCATTAGGGAGAGAAAGCTGGCAAGTGTTCTTCTCAGGTGATCATCCCTAGTGTCATTTTCCTCTCTTGACAGTGATGGTCCAGTGAATGAGACAGGAAGTGGTCACAGATTAGAATGAAGTTTAGTTGTAAAAGATGGTGATTATAATTTAAAAACATATCCTGTTCCAGTAAAACAGTTTAAACATTTGAGGCAAGAATAGTAAATAATTGTATAGTGTATACTATGTGCTATCCAGGGTGCTGCCTATATAACTCATTTATTTCTTATATATCTTATTTATCCCTCAGATATTATTATTATTATAGATATTACTATTATTATTATTATTACTATTCTCCCTTTTACCAATGAGGAAACTGAGGCAAAAAGAAATTAAATGATTTATCTGACATCTGTGAGATAGTAATAGGTAGTAACCATTGGATTTAGGAGTCAAGTCCAAGCATTCTGTGTTCTCAGCCCTTATATGGCTTCCCTGCTTACATACATAAATAATGATTTAGTGTTCAGTGCTGTAGGGAAAGGCATAGTTTTTGTTGAAAACTTATGCTAATTTCTCACCGTTCCTCCTTTCTTCAAAACAGGTAGGCACCATATCCTCAGTTGTAGAGTCTCTTCTCCACCCACATTGGGTTTATAGTCACTTGTCCAGTCTGGTGAACCGTGAAGAATGTCCTGAAATGAACCAGAAGATGTGCGCGTGTGCATGTGCATGTGTGTGGGGCGGGCGGTAAGGAGCTCCAGGCAGATAGGCCCTACTCTTGAGATCCACAGAAGTGTCTATTTCATGGGTATTGTATTCTACATAATATATCAAACACATGTGGTAGCTCAATGATACAAACTAAGGTTGGCAGTTTTATTCTTTTTAAAAAATAAACATTATGAACAAAAACACTTTGTCAAAATCTTCTCTGCAACTATGAGAATTTGTAGGAAGCAAGTGTACGCATGACTGTCTGTGATGCTTCTCTGGTACAAGTTCCTCTTCTGCTTCTCTCCAGGCACCCAACAAAATTCTCCTTTCTCCATAATATATGAAATAGTGAAATTGCTGGTGACATTTTGCAATATGGTCTGACAACTGGTGAGTTTGGGAAATGATGATGTAATGGAATTAGGTGAAACTGCTGAAATTCTTATTTTTCCCCCATGGAACTCTGCCAACATTTTGTTTTCTACAATTCTGCAAAAAAGAAAAAAAAGAAACAAAATTGGACTTTCTCATCAGTTGGAGAAATTGCAGCTCATGTTTATCTAGTTGCTATGACATGTAAAATAGTTTCTCATGGCTTAGAATATTAAAAAGGGAGTCAGACCAAATTGTGAGTATTTGTTGAAATTCTTGAAAAAGCTTTTGAATGGTAGGGAAATGAAAGTGGTAAATAAACAGCCATTAGGAAATCATGTGGAGGGAAATTCCGAGAAAGTGAAGGTTGTGGGGAAGCCAGAGTGGTGTTAGTGACAGAGAGATTGGATCCCACACTGCAGTGGTGGTAACAAAGCAGTGAGAATTATGCTTCCCCAAATACCAAGTACTCTCCTATATTTGCAGAGATGTTGAGTGACCTGAGTACTGAGAACATTAAGTGTGAGAAACGTTTAACTCCAGTGTTCACCTCCTGATACAAGCTCACATGGCCCAACTGCCAGCACCTCCAAAACTCTTAAAAGTTTCAGTTTAATGGCAACAATTCTTCCTTATCTCTGACTCAAACCTGTGGCAAACCAGACCAATTTTTTCTTGTCTCTCTAGGAAAGGAGCAGCTGGAACCATTTTAATCTCCTGCATCCCACTCCTGATCCAGTTTCTAAATCTGATGATAGCCTTAGGGTCCAACTGGAAAGGAGAGCCAACCAGTGCCATGGTGCAGACAGTCCCTTGGACATGGGCACGAAGATAGGAGAAGAATCAAGTGCCTCAAAGGCTCTTGTCTGAGACACACTGGCTTGGGAACAGTATTGTCTGCTGAGCTTAGAGTTGGGTACACCAGGGAAATCCAAGGCAAGAAATGGAAAAGGAACAGGTTTGAGAGGCTGGTCACTTTGAGGGAGGGTATTTGGTAGGAATCTTATATTTATCTGATTACAAAAGAAAATCTTTCAGTCATATTCAAATTCATGCCTAATCAGTGCCCAGAGATAGATAGGAGGTCTTAAACTGGGATGGTATGAAACCTCTGAAACTATGCATAAAACTCTGTGTGTGTGTGTGTGTGTGTGTGTGTGTGTGTGTGTGTGTGTGTGTGTGAACATCTTCCAGAAAAGAGAATCCATCTTTCCCCCTGGATTCTCAAGGGAATTTTCAGCCTATCCCACACCCCCACCATCATCAAAGTTAAAAACCAGTGACTTAAAAAGATTACAGAATTTTGAGCTGAAATGAATCTTGGATGGTATTTAGTTCATTTTTGCTTCTCTTTTAATTTTTCTGATATAACAATTTGAGTCTGGTTAACCTGAAATGTTTCATAAACATTGAAGTCCTCTAGGCCATTCTCTTCCAAAATACTACCTTCCAGATGGTTCTTGGAAAATACATCATGATGACCCAGAGTAGGGTTCTGAATGGTGGAGTGACTATCTACCCATGTGTCAGAAGGACTGATGAGGGGGTGGCAGGCATACTGTTGTCCTCTGGTTTGTCTTCATGTCTCACTTGGAGCACAAAGATGGAACTTTGTAGTTTAGAACCCAAGTCTCTCCATTTCAGAGGGAATGGATGAGATTTATTCTTATTACAAGAACCTGGCATAGTCCCACCAAATGATATCACTTTGCTGATTTTCATGGCCTAATCTTCTCCTGAACATTTACACATTTATTTCTTTTACTTTTCTGCTTAAAGCAGCTCAAAGATACATAATTCAAGATGATTATAATTTGAAAAAAATCTCATCTGTTCAACACAAATATTGAAAAAAAGAAATCAGCTTGACACTTGGCAGCCTTCACTGCAGCTGGGTTCACTCTTCCCAAGTCCAATGTTTTCATTCAGTGAATAGACGTTATAGATGAGGAGCACATTGAAAACCACATAATTCTAGTTTTCACATAAGATTTTCCAGGGTGAGATGGGAAGCAGGAGAACAGTCAGTTGATTCTTTTAATAAGTAGGTTGTAAACGAGGCCTTCTTTTTAGGAAGTAGAGTAGAAAGAACTTCGTGACCATTGGCTATAAGGATGGTTGTTGGGGCATAGGGGGAGTTAAGAATGACTCCCAGGCTCCTAACTTGGCAATTGGGGCACAGAGAAGGAAGAGCTTTTGGAAAAATAAATGAGACCCATTTTGGATATGTTCCATCTGGATCCAGGTGAAGCATTTAGTGTGCGGTTCAATGTGAGGGTCTGGACCTCCAAGCAGAGGTTTGGGCTGAAGATATTATTTAAGAGTCATCAGAATACCTACAACCTACATACCTATAGGAAATTAGAGAAGAGAATTTCAAAGAGGAAAGCAGATACTGAGGCCACATATCTCAGAGAAAGCAAGTATGAACGAACCAGCTACTCACTGGCTTTAGTTAGCAATGAGGTAGTCACTGGTGACTTTAGAATAAGCAGTTTCTGTGGATTTGTGGGGCAGAAACCACATCGTATTTGATGCAGGATTGGATGGATAACAAAGAAGTGACAAAGCTAAATGGAGATGAAGAAGAATGCCAGAGAAGACATACAGGATGGTGGGAGTTTTATTTATTGTTTTTTAGAAGAGACTTGACCATGATTAAGTGAGATGAGCTGAAACCAGAAGGAAGGAGAAGTTGAAGAAATAGAACAAATGAATCATTGATAAAACAACTTCCTGGATGGAAATGGGGAAGAGTAAATTCAAGAACACTGTGTGGTGACACTGGCCTTGAAGCATACATCCTCCAAGTCACTAGGGAAGGAAGGACATGGTTACAGACAAACTCATGAATGGAGGTGGTCATCCTGGGCATCTCAATCTCATTAGAGAAAGTGGGGATACTTGAGGTGGGCTAGGGAGCATTAGGAAAGTATCACAAGTTTGGAACTTACTGTGGAAAATAGTAAAAGGACAATAACTAGGGAAACAGACAGCATTGGCTAGAAGCACTGATGACCCAGAAGAGACTGAATATCCTAAACCTATGGTAGCACCAATCCACCCAGAAGTGTGTATTTCTTTAATGCTTGACTACCAGTGTGCAGAGCTGGAAAAGATAGATATGTTTGGGTTAATACAGGACTGGGGATTAAAAAAACAGAAGTAATAGCAGGGCAACAGGATGAAGAAGTTCAGTTATCTGGATACAGAGTAGTTGAAGTGATGGGCCATGGGATCTGGGCAGGAGAAGGAAGGATGAAGCAGGAAAGGCTTGATGCAAAGTGAAAGGCTGAGATAAAATGAAGACATTGTTGAAGATCTTGTGAAGATCAGAGAATAAGTAGGGTCAGAGGAAGGCTGGAAAGATCTGGAAAGACAAGATGGTGTGGTCAGAGAATGCTTACACTAAAATGTGTTTTCCAGAATACTTTACTTCTATTTCCACATTGTACTGTAAAACTTAAAAGTGCATTACAAATAAAAATACAAATGTCTGGTAAATTATTTATTTTGTATTATCTACACCTTAGGCTCTCTTCTATGTGACAATCCCATTCTCTTCATTGAAATAGGAAAATGTGAACCAGGTCTTAAGAGTATTATTTCTCTAAAGCTTTGACCATTTTATATGTACAATGATATTATATTTTTACTTTAAATATAAGATCTTGGGAAAGAAGCCAGTGTTTTCTATTTCAGCAGTCCCAGCAGCTGTTACAAGCATAAGCAAGCCTTCAATACATGTGCTTTCTCTGGCTTTGTGCTTTCCTCTAAATTTAAGTTGCTTGTAGGAAGAATTTAACCTATAAACCTCAAGAGGACAGATCACATCAGTAGACCTGACATGACAAGTGACTATGGTAACAAAGTGGACCCATGGAATGTCAGGGAGGCTGTGCACACCATTGTGACCTAGACTGGAAGATGAGTCTGAAATTCAGTTAGTTATGGGTAAGTTAGATAAGCATTGCATGTAAATAAGCTACAGGTTGCCTCCATTCCATTTAAGGCTTCAGCTAAAAATTAGAAAAGATGTTAAGAATCAAGTGTGCATAATTTGAACATAGTTCAGTAGGAACACAAATATTTCACTTGTTATACCTCATTTTGCTAAAATAAGTGTTTAGTAAGTTTGCAGATTAGGTTAAAATGCAAACAAAATTATGGGTAATGAATTAGAATCCTATTTGCAGAGGAAATTGCCCTAAGACATGTTATTAGTGAGTAGGACTAAGGTGCTTCTCAAGAATCCTGTTTGGTTTTCTTAACTAAACAGAATAGAGACAGAGTTGATACATGTGATGGCCACCAGGGTCTAGGAAAAAAATAGCACCCCCCTCCCCCAAAAGAGCAAGGATTTATCATTGGGTCTTCACACATAGGGTGGTCAGACCAGCTAGCAAAGAGACTCTTGTTTGTTTGCCAAGTATATTCCTACAAGATTAAAAATAGAGACAGTGTCTTGTCCATAGCAGGTGCTTAGTTAAATGGCAGGCAGGTCTGTTCTTCTCTCCCTTCCTGTGGTGAAAATTGTGTCTCTGGTCACCACATCTCATGACATTAACATCACCTAATTTCCACACTCATCAAACCACCTGCAAATGGTAATTTTCCTTCCTATGTAGACTTTTCTAAAAGAGAACAATTCTCTGGCATGCTGACATGAATATTCCAGTTTGCTTAGCTGTTCTGCCTTTCCTTGTAATTAATGAAATAACATTCTAGTTTATTTACTGATCTCTTGTGAGATGGCTAATTAGAGTGAGTTGCTGCCCTTGGTTCTGATAAATTCGGGAAAGGATATGTAAATCTCTCCACCTTTAAAGAAAATGGGCAGGCCTGCATTCTACAAAAGCACTGCCACTCAACAAAGCCCCATGTGAGCTACTGCAAACCTCTCTCTGACATTTTTTCTGTATCAACAAATGCCACGTATGCCTTCTCAAATCACACTCAGTTAACCCTTACTCCAATTTCAGTGCCTGGCATTCCACTATGTTCCCTGTACCTCAAGTAACCTTGACCTTGATGAGGGGTTTTGTTGTGAGACAATGGGGCTCAAACTTCAGTCTAATCTGGATGCTTGTGAAAATGCATAATCCAGGCTTCCCCATAGAGATCCTGCCTCAGCAGGATTCAAATCCAGGTAGGATTTGAATGTGCATTTTTAGAAAGGATTTTATTTTTAAGTAATTTCTACACACAACATGGGGCTCAAACTCACAATCCCAAGATCAAGAGTTGCATACTCCACTGACTGAGTTAGCCAGGCACTCCTGAAATGTGCATTTTTAGCATAACTGATTCTGATACACATAGTCAATAGACCACACTTCGAGAAATGGCTTTAGATTGGGATGGTAATTCATTTGTGGCTATGGCACTAGCAAGGGATATTTTCTGTTCTTGAGAGCCATGAGTATCCCTCCCCCACCACCACCAGAGTGAAGTTTGATGCATCCAGAAGAAGGGGAATGGGAGGAAATGAAGCCATGTGGAGTGACAAAGGACAGAAAGAAATGGTGGTGGCCTGGGAAAGGAGCCCCAGGACTTTCCGGTGGAACTTCCTTTGGAAGCTGCCCGCTCAGGGATGAGACAATTTGTCTTCCAGACAAGTTGGGTCTGTTGTACACTCCCTAGAGCAGAAGCAAATTTCAGGTTTAAAGGACATTTACCTTAATTTGTCAATGGCTACTTCAGCCAGGGGCAGATACTACCCAAGCTGACTCAAATGATGATGGCAGCATGTTGTGTTGAAAATGTGTGTGTGGCACAAGGCTTCTTTCTCTTGTCCTAGAGGTCAACAATATTGGGATTTCTCATCTATATTCGGTGCTGGAAATCTTTATTAAGTGGCACTTGGCAATCTTATTTGGAAAATCGTAGAATGCTAGAGCTAGGGCTAATTTACAGAGTATGGCTGAGGTCCTTCTCCTTTTAAAGATGCAGAAACTGAGACAGAGGGAGGATGGGTGATTCACCAAAGTCCAACAGCCTCCTAGAGGAACAGCTGGGACTGGAAGTAGGTCTCTTGACATCAGTGCACAGCACTCTGCTGCCTGCTCCCAAATGTCAGCCACAAGACCCGTGCCTGCTGAATCAGCACAGATGAGTTAGATATATTGCTTTGTTAACTGCTTAAGCATATTTTATTATACGATATTATTAGCTAGTGATAATAGTATTTTTTTACATTTATTTTTTAAAGGTTTTATTTATTTATTTGACAGAGATAGAGAGAGGGAGCACAGCAAGTGGGAGCAGCAGGGAGAGGGAGAGGAAGAAGCAGGCTCTATGCTGAGCGAGGAGCCCGATGTGGGGCTCGATCCCAGGATCCCGGGATCATGATCTGGGCCAAAGGCAGACACTTACCCGCTGAGCCACTGAGGCATCCCATATTAGCTAGTAATAATAGTATTAATAGTATTAGCTACTTTTGCTAGTAATAATAGTATTAATGGTATTAGCTACTTTGCATTTTTATTTCATCTATTTAACTCCCTTTCTTAAGTAACTCATTTTTGGTTTATGGAATTTCTTTCTTTCTTTCTTTCTTTCTTTTCTTTCTTTCTTTCTTTCTTTCTTTCTTTCTTTCTTTCTTTCTTTCTTCCTTCCTTCCTTCCTTCCTTCCTTCCTTCCTTCCTTCCTTCCTTTCCTCCCTCCCTTTCTTTCACAATGATCCCTCTAAGTCAGCATTCCTCCTCAACTAAGTGCAATTGCCATCTAGTGGCTCAAAGATAGCAATAAAATTTCCTGCAGAAGCTTTATATAGGCCAAAGGAAGCAGAGAATTTTTACAGCCTGGAAGAGAACCTTCCAGACCTTCATATCCAACACCCTCATGTTGTAGATAAGGAAGATGAGGCTCTTGTGGCCTCTTGCTGAAGGCCCCACAGTAGATCAGTGGAGCCAGGGACACACTTGACCACACTGAGTACAGGGCATAGGTGTTGCCTGGCCCCACCCTCTTGCAGGGTGGATGAGACCCTGGAGGGCAGGGAGGTGGGTGCACCCGGGATTCCAGAGTACCTGGCCCAGAGTCTGAGACAAAATAGTGTCCAGTGTATATGTGATGGGGGGGGGTCCTCCATGACCAGACTCATGTCACTACCTTCTATTATTTTTCTCCACGGTGTCATTAAGTCAAAGCAGTTGTCCACACAAAGGAGGCTCCATCAATGTGGTGTTGGTGACTGGATGGAGACCTGTATCAGCTGAGTCAGCCGAGCAGTGTGCTATGCCTTCCAGTTGGCACAGTGTGCTTTCTGCCTCACCTTCAGCCACATGCTTCTGCACCCTTTCTGGTTGAGCATCTCTTGCCCGGGATACTTTTGTGTTCAGAGTGAATTTCCTGACGGGCAGCAAATCTAAGTGTCTCCTGCCAGAAGTGAGGTGAGCACTCAGGGCTTCATCCTTTTCTATTTATATTATGTGTCGGTGTCAGGCAGTTCCAAAGAGGGTGCTCAGGGCAGAGCTCAGAGCACACCTGACCTCCAGGAAGAGGCCCATGCAGGATGGCTTCGTGGGGGTTGGGAATGGGCAAACGCTTTGAACGGCTGCAGATGGCGAGGGTGCCGGGGTGACAGACTGTGGGAGGCAGTTTTCTTTGTATTCCAAATAAGCTGAGGATTTTCTTTTATTCACTGAAACTCTCTGGAAGAAAATGGGGACAGGGAGAGTGGCATGCATAGGCAGCCCCCCATGGGGAAGGTTTTGTTTCCTGAGGTCCACAGATGGGCTTCCAAAGGCAGATGAGTTCTGAAGTCCCTGGAATTATACACACAATTTGGTGTCTATGTATTGTTTTTGGGACAAAAGTTCTCTACCTTTTACAAGCTACTCAAAGGAGTCCATGATTCAATCATGTCAAGAATGACCAGTGTCCAGATCAAATCTATCTCCAAACTCTTCAAAATGAACCAATTCTTTGTCTGACTCAGAAAGAGAAGATTCAGCCACAGTTGTTGTTTGCTCTTACCAGTGTTCTCATCCATACCTTGTGTCATTTTTTAAAGGATGTATGCACATAGAAAACAAGTATATAAGTAAAATCCTACCATCTTGACTGCCTTTTGTAATGGGACTTAGATATCTAAGTCCCAAACTGAGGCATGCAGAAAATATGCATTTTTTTACTTTTCTAAAATTCAAAATAATTTCTATTTTGAGCCCGCAATCCTGTCATGTGGCCGAGACTTAATCTCTATGTTTGGGATCTTCTATTTCTCTCTCTGTCCCAGGGGACTGTATGTCAATTCTGGGCCACTTACCTAGATTGCAGGTGCCTACCTAGGACTGAGATGGGCATAATTGGAGGTGTCTGTCTTTTATGTCATTTGTGTACAAAGTCACGTGCTGAGATCCATCCTTGACCCCACTGAGTCCTTGGCTGTGGAACCACATGTGTTACCACTGAACTTTCTATCTTCTGGTTCTGGCCTGGCAGACCTCCCCACTATCTTCATGATGAGTCCTTGCGGCAGCGTGTGGCTCTGCCTGCCTGAGCTAAGGCTCTGTGGCCTTGCTTCTTCATAGGATGCTTTGATCTAGGAAAAAGGATGCTTTGGATTTCTCTTTGAGGTCCAAAGTTACCAAATCTTCCAATTTGTTTTTCAAGAAGAAGCTAGAAATTTTCACTTTATGCATATCTTTCTGATTTTAAATGTTGGAAATTAATTCATTTTGGAAAAATAGTCACTGCAGATCAGACAAAAAAAGCTTTCCATGGCCCAGTTTTGCCCCTAGGGCTACCATTTTGTAGCCTCTGCCCTAAAGGCTTAGGTTTATGGAAACCAGAGCAGGGAAGACACCCATTTTTCTGCTTTCAAATGTGTCATAATCTCCCTGAGGCAGTAAGCACAGGATTGTCTACCTACTGGAATAGGAGAGAAAGGCAGAGGGGAGATATCTGGGGGCAACACATTAGTTAATATTTCAATAATCTTGTCTTTCTACACCTTGATATTGAGCTTATAAAGACAGGTTCTGTGTTTAAGAAAAAATTAAACTTCTTCTATATCCAGGGAAAAAAGGCTTGAGATTGCACAATATATTTTCAATAAAGTAATCATGTTCAGCAAATGTTTTCAGTGCAATTACAGAATTTTATATTGGGTTTCCTTAATGATTGTTTAATCCAATTCCTGAGACTGGATTAAATAAATGAGACAACTGAAGCCTACAGAGGTAAATGAGTTGCCTTTGGTCACCTAGCAAGTCACTGCCAGCCAGACTTAGAGTCTCTGACTCTCAGCTCTGTCTGTCTAGTGCCTTCTCCTGGACAAACGCAGGACCAGGGTCCTGCACCGTGCTTGGGGTGAGAGTAGGGTGTGGCATGGGAATGGAGGTGGTGCTGGAATGCAGTGCTTAAAGTCAGGGAGGGAAGACCCAAGGGAACTTGGCCCCAGGAGAAGTTAAGTTAAAGGGGACCGACTACCTCTCTTAATTTTCATTAAAATTTGAGAAGTGCTATTCTAGCCTAATAGTTCTCTACTTTGGCTATAGTTTAGAGTTGTTGAGAGCCTGAAGAGCTTTAAAATTTAAATTTTAAAATTTTGTGAAGGCCTGTACTCTACCCCTGAAGATTCTATTTAATCAATCTAGTGGTCGAGTCAAGGTATCTGTAGCTGGAAAAGCTCTCCTGGTGATCTTCACACACAAGACGGCAGAGAATGATTGTTCTGGCCACACAGAATGACCACCGCTTTCCAAATGTAATGCCCCTGTCCTTCCTGTGCATCTATTTTCCTCGCAGCCTGCAACAAAACTTCTACTCGTTCTTCAAAACCCAGGGTACCAAGCCTCTCCTGGGAAGAGGTCCCTGAAGTTTCCCCCAGCATGGTTAACTGCTCCCCTATTTTCAGTCTGTTCTTTGTGCACCCTCCTGTAGATAGATAATAGGTAACTATTATCTGTAGTCATAGATAATAATTCCTATATAGATAATAACCTCCTGTAGATAGATAATAGGTAACTATTATCTGTAGTCATAGGTAATAATTCCTACATAGATAATAATTCCCATATAGATAATAACCTCCTGTAGACAGATAATAGGTAACTATTATCTATAGATAATATAGAAATATGTATTTTCATGTCTCTTTCTCTCACTTGGGAAAACTAAACTGTGAATATCTTTGGAGCAAGGAATTTGGTTTATTTACTTTTTTGTAAATGGAAGAGCCTAGCTTTTATGTAGTAGTTTCTCTGTATCTGGTTCTCTATATCTCTATTGGTGACTGAATGCACCAATGCAGTAAGTCAAGGTTTCAGAACTGAGTAAGCATCCTTCAGATGTTCTCAGTCTCCTAATCATCCTCAGCAGAAAACTGCTCCCAGCACTGCCAACTCTTTACTATCCCAAAGAAAGCAAAAGATAGCAAACAAACAAACAACAAACATACCAGAAACAGATGTGTGCATAATATACATGTCCTGGCTATCTCAGAAGGAATATTTGGAAGCAGGTTGTATGACCCATAAGGGCAGGGATTTTTGTGGGTCTTGTTCCTTGCTGTATTCCCAGTGCCTACAACAGTGCCTAGAATCTAGAAAGGGTTGCAGTGAATGAATGGATATTGAATAAGTGGTAATTTTAAGAAGGCTTTCTCTTCCCCTCCTCCTTTCCTATTTATCATTCGTTCCAGTTACACTGGGCTTTGTTTTGAGTGCTGTGACAGAATACTGTTCTGAATTACCAAGAGAAGATCACCAAGAGCTCCCTTTAAAGATGTTCTGGTTTTGGAAATTTGCTAACCCTGACCACAGTATATTGCAGGCAAAGTGTGATTCAATTTTTAGCAATATCCTAAGTGCTTCTTAAAAAACATAACAATCTTTCAGACTAACTATAATATAATATAGCCGTAAGACTATATCATCATTATTCACCCTCACTTCAACACACAGAGAGAGAGAGAGAGAGGATCCTGAGTTACGCTGAGCAATATACACTAAGCATCTCTTGGGGCTTGGTAAACCAGGACCACATTATGTTCTGCCCTTGAGAACTCAGAAGCACTTCCCGCCCAGTGGGCTGAATCAGCACTGAATTTGACCATCTCTTGATGACTGCTTGTCTTGCTAAACCTCTGACAGAGAATGACAGAATTTTAGAGCTGGAAGGGATCTTAGAGATCGTCTGGTTTAACCTTATGCATTTGATGAATAAGGAGGCTGAGATCCAGAGACATGTCATTGCTCAAAGTAACACAGCTCAGTAGTTGCTGAATAAGAGCATCAGCTGGTGCCCTAACTTTTGGTCACTCGCATTTTCTGTTTACGTTATTACCGGTTCTAGAATCTGCCTCATACTGGGTCCAAAATCATCTTCTGTAGGAATAGCAAGTCATTCTCTGTTCCTTACCATGAAAATAGACTTTAAAAAAGGGTTATGATCCTTAAAAATGAACTCCTTCAGGTTAAAAGTGAGGTTAGAATGTGTTGAAATACATTGGTCTCCGCTTAAAAGAACAGATGGCGATTTTTATTTATTTATTTATTTTCTGGCTTTTCAACTGAAAAGATTAGCTTCCATCAGGGCTTTTCAAAACCAAATTCTTTTTCCAGATTTAGAACTTCACAAAACAATGTCTTAACCAATTTGAATCATTCACTGTCCCACAAATGTACTGTATATTTGTAGAATATCCTTTTCCTCCCTAATCCAGTATTTTGTCCTGGCTAATCTCTATGCAGTCACATCCTACATGTTCTTCCAAATCTAGTTAAATTTCCTTTCCTCTCTAAGTGTCCTCTTGACCATCTGCTTTGCCTGGAATAGTATCTTCTTTTTCCCAACTTTAACATTTGTGAGAGAATTTAATAACTACATATTCATTTAATTGCATATTAGAAAAATACATTAGTAGCATATCAGACTCTTGTTTACACAATTTTTTTTAAAATATCATACTGACAATTTTTTATATCATTAAGGGAAGGATGTTTTTGTTATTACTATAACTTGTTATTGCTGTCCAATAAACTACTCCAAAACCTAATGGCTTAAAAAAAGAAAAACTATTGAGCTCATGATTCTCTGGCTCAGCAATTTGGGCTGGATTCCTTTGGGCAGGTCTCTTGGTTTCAATTGGGCTCCATGTGTCTGTGGTCATTTGCAGGTTTGCTAAGTGGTTAAGCCTATGGGGGTTGGCTAGCTGTCAGCTGGAGCCCCTTCTTTTTTCTTCATGGTCTACCATCCCCTATTAGGTTTGCCAGGCTTTTCCTATGGCAAAGCCAGGGGTCCAAGCGATACAGCAGAAGTATGCAAAGCCTCTTGAGGCCACGTGAAACTGGTGCACCATCATTTCTGCTGCATTATATTGGTTCAAGCAAGTCACAAGCCTAGTTCCTGTCTCTCTAAGTGAGAGGAGCTACAAAGTCGTATTGCAGGGGGCACAGAGCGGGGAGAAGAGCTAGGGAAACATTGCACTCAATTTATACCGAAGTTGATTTAAATAAAAATGTACATAGTATGATAAAGACTGAAGTTGTTATCCAAATGGCTGAGTGCAGATGGATAAATCCGTCTGATGCTTAATCATTTATTGCCTTGTAACAATTCTGTTATGACCATCTGTAGCACCAGCCTGAAATGTAGTTGGAATGAGGCATTTCCTGTGTCTTGATCTCTCTGACTTGGGTTTCTGGAATTCTAGCCGCACCTAAGGCCTCCCTTCAGATCTCATGACTGGAGTGAGTTTCAAGAGTGGGGGAGGGAGTGTGTTAGGGTAGAGGAAGGTCCCTTAGGGCACATTACATATGTTGTCTTCCTCCACAGCCTTCAGGCAGTGGATATCATCGAGGTGGAACCTGGATCACTCTCAGGGTATCTGGATACCCATGTTGCTAACTTCCTCTTGGATTGCTAGTGTGGGGCAGGTATTCAATATTTTGATTAAGTATTCTGACTTAGCCATTATGAAGCAGCTATGTTGAAGCCAGGAGCATCTTGCTGGGGCATAAACTACAATTAAAATTTCTGTTTAAGAAAAAACTAGTACTGCAAGAAGGGGTATTTTCATTCTTTTCCTGAGCCCTACCCCAGGGTTGAGACAAGGGATGGGGGTGAACCAAGCCATATTAAGTGGTTGACAATGAGACAGGAGGCTAACCTGGGCATGAGGCTGAAATTCTAAAATTAAATTAGAATACATTGAGGATATGGATCTCGTTAACTCAGATTTCCATGAGAAACTCTTTAAACACTAGAAAAAAGCAAACTGACCCAATCTTGCTGAGGGAGACAACATAATCAAGGTTGAACTTTAAAAAAGAAGGAAGGAAGGAGGGAGGGGGGGGAGAGAGAGAGAGAGAGAGAGAGAGAGAGAGAGAGAGAAGAAAAGGAAGGGTAGGAAAAGAAAAGAGGAGAAACAAAAATTCCTTACAAGGAAGACACTTGCCTATCAAGTACTTTCACAAGGAGTGATTGCAAATTACCTGGTGCAGTGAGAGACCACAGCAATCCTGAGAACATCCAGCCCATTGTCCCCTCATGACAGTAACAATAGTGGAAATGCTGAGACTGTTTAACAATGATATGTTAGTTTGCTGGGGCTTCTATGACAAAGTACCACAAATTGGGTGGCTTAGAACAATGCAAATTTATTGTCTCATTGTTCTGGATGAGGCAGAAAAGCCCAAAAAGGCCTCCTCACTGGGGTGGGGAGCTCCCAAGGACAACTTGGCTCTCCCCTGCCAAGCCACTCCCGCATAGATAAAGACCTGCTGCATGGGCCCCAGCTAATCGGTGGTGAGACCCCATCAAAGACCTAAACAAAGACCTGTTGCTCCGCCCCCGACCCAATCAGCGGTGTGACCTTGTGAAAAATTCCTAGTTTGCCTAGAAATGCTCTCCCTAATCGCAACTGGGTGCTCAGCCTTTGTGAAGCGCTGGGCCTTCCCGCGTTAATAAAGCTGTGTTTTCCCAGCTCTCCGGGTGCCATTTGAGTTTCTCGGTCGCCTCTGAACTTCCGCAACATGGAGGCGACAAGTCTGAAATTAAGGTTTTGGCAGGGCCATGCTCCCTCTAAAACCTGTAGCATAAGGATTCCCCTTTATCTCTTCCACCTTCTGGTAGTCGCACGTGTTCCTCGGTTTACCTGCGGAACTCCAGTCCGTTGCCTTCCCGGGGCATCCTCCTTACGTCTCTTCACGTTGTCCTCCCTAGTGCATGTCTGTCTCTGTGTCCGAACTTCCCATTTTTTTATGAGGACAGCGGTCACTGGATTAGGGCTCACTCTAATGACTTATTTTAACTTCATTACTTCTTAAAAGACTCTGAGGTTCTGGAGGGTAGAGCTTCAACGTATCTTTTTGTGGGGGACACAACCCATGACACATGACATGGTACTATTTATCTGGAGTGGGTAACTTATTTTATTATCTAAACTGTGAGCTGTCATGTAAATATGTAAAATTTAAATATGCCTCTCAAGAAGTTGTTTGGTTCAAAAAAATCACAAAGGAAATCTATGGAGAAAATAAGAGTTGCCAAAAACAAAAAAACAAAAAAAACTTAGGAAATGTTTTACTATCAGAAAATCTGGAAAAACAAGTTTTTAAAGGTATTTTGAACTGCCTCTGTTTACATGTTATCATTTACTGCTGTAATTGGTGAAGGTCAAGAGGCAAATGGTTATCTAATCATAAGAGATGGAAAAACAATGAAAGGGGACAATTCCAAGACACTAAATTTTTTTTCCTACAGTCAGTCTATCTAATAAATACCTTATCTTTGTAACCCACATATATCTGGAGACCCACTTGGATCTCTCACCCTGTGGTGTCATTGAATGAAAAAATACATCACAGGATTGGAACAGGAAAATATAATTGGAAGCATTTCATATCTTCTCAGTGTCTTTTGACAAAATGCCCAAATGGCAGAATATCCTTAATAAATAGTAAGTGTTCTGGGAGAGAATGTTCTCCAATCTCATCCTCTTCTCATAGACCCAGGCGTACACACAGCACTCACACACACACACATCCGGAAGTGACTTCTTCTTATTTTTTTATTAAGTTCAATTAGCCAACCTGTAGTACATCATTAGTTTTTCATGTGGTGTTCCATGGTTCATCAGTCGGGTATAACACCCAGTGCTCATCACATCACGTGCCATCCTTAATACCCATCGCCTGGCTACCCCACCTCCACACCCCCTCCCTTCTGCAACCTTCAGTTTGTTTCCTGGAGTCCAGAGTCTCTCATGGTTTGTCTCCCTCTCTAATGTCTTCCCGTTCAGTTTTCCCTTCCTTCCCCTGTGGTCCCCTGTGCTATTCCTTATATTCCACGTAGGGGTGAAACGATATGGTAATTTTGTCTCTGCTTAACTTACTTCACTTAGCATAATCCCCTCCATTTCCATCCATGTTGATGCAAATGGTAGCTATTCATCCTTTCTGATGGCTGAGTAATATTCCGTTGTATAGATGAACCACATCTTTTCAGTGGCTTCTGAAGTGAAGAGACCTCTTTCTTTTCTCCTGCAAACTCTTTTAATTCCCAACCTATGGTTGGTCTTCCTCTCTCTCCTTTCCTTTCTTCTTGAGCCCTTTATTATGGAGAATAACTAAGTGTCTCTGGTTTGTTCCCCCCCACCCCCCCAACAAGCTTGTATCTCAGGTGCAGCAGAGCAAAGGAGGGTCTGGGTGCCTGTCCAGCAGCCGGAATCCATTCTTGTTAGGAGGAAGTGGGAGAAGCTGTGAATACTCAGACAATATTTTGTCACTGTTTGCACTTCAATATTTTTTGATGATGTTACATTTTTAATATAAAGCAAGTGGTATCCTATCTTATTAATAGAAGCCAGCTTCTTCCTGATAGCCATTAAGTGGACATTGAACCAATATTTACTTGTTTATTTTACATCAGTGATGACTTATTCTTTCATTTTTATATTTTAATTTTTAAAATTCAAATATAATTAAATAGTGTTATATTAGTTTCAGGTGTATACTATCATGTTTCAACAATTCTATACATTTCAGTGCTCATCAAGGTAAATGTATTCTTTTTTTTTAAGATTTTATTTATGTACTTGAGAGAGGGAGAGAGAGTGCAGGCATGGGGAGGAATAGAGGAGGAGGGAGAGGAAGGGGGATAAAATCTCAAGCAGACTCTGTGCAGAGTGCAGGGCCTGACATGGGGCTTGATCTCACGACCCTGAGATCATGACCTAAGCTGAAATCAAGAAGCAGATGCTTAATTGACTGAGCCAGCCACCCAGGTGCCCCAGGTTCATATACTCTTGATCCCCTTTATCTATTTCATGCATTCCTCCACCCACCTCCCCTCTGGCAACCACCAGTTTGTTCTCTGTATTTGAAAATCTGGGAGGTTTTTTGGTTTGTCTCTTTGTTTGCTTATTTATTTCGTTTCTTAAATTCCATGTGAATGAAATCATATAACATTTTCTTTTTCTAGCTGACTTATTTCACTTTGCATT
Source organism: Ailurus styani (assembly GCA_002007465.1). Lineage (NCBI taxonomy): Eukaryota > Metazoa > Chordata > Mammalia > Carnivora > Ailuridae > Ailurus > Ailurus styani. Next base: position 557,816 of record LNAC01000675.1, on the reverse strand, counting down.
CTACCCTCTAGGTCCATCTATGTTGTTGCCAATGGCATGATTTCATTCTTTTTTATGACTGAGTAATATTCATATATATATATATATATTCTTTATTCATCTGTGGATGGACACTTGGGTTGCTTCCATATCTTGGCCTTTGTGAATAATGCTGCCATAAACATAGAGGTACATATAGCTTTTCGAATTAGTGTTCTTGTTTTCTTTGGGTAAAAAGCCATAGTGGAATTATTGAATGAAATGGAAACTCTTTTTATTTTTTTGAGGAACCTTTATACTGTTTTCTACAGTGGATACACCAGTTTGCAGTCCCACCAACAGTGTAGGAGGGTTAAGGTTCCTTTTTTTTTACATCCTTGCCAACACTTGTTATTTCTTGGGTTTTTTTATTTTAGCTATTCTGACAGGTGTGAGGTGATAGCTCATTGTGGTTTTGATTTGCATTTCTCTGATGATTAGTGGTGTTGAGCTTCATTTCATGTGTTTATCGGCCATCTGTATGTCTTCTTTGGAAAAATGTCTATTTGATTCCTGTGCCCATTTTAATCAGATTATTTGTTCTTTGTGTGTTGAATTGTAAAGTTCTTTATATATTTTGGATATTAACCCCTTATAGGATATTTCATTTGCAAATACCTTCTCTCACTCAGTAGGTTGTCTTTTTGTTTTGTTGATGGTTTCCTTCACTGTATGAACCAATATTTTAGAATATCTCTTTGAGTACCAAATTATTAATTAGCCCCCTGTATACTCCCACATATGAGGGTCTTGGGAAAACGTGCTTTTGTGATCAAAGGCAATAGGGTGTTGGTGAAGGAGAATAAGGTTGAAACGTTTGGAATTCAATGTGAAAAGGTGATGACTGAGGGGAGATGTAAAAAAAAAAAGAATAAAATTATTAAAGGCATGGGGAGTACGTGGCTGCTGGCATAGTTCCCTAATCCTGGGATGTTAGAACTCAGGTGAAGAGGTGTGCTTAGAGCCGTAAGGGAGGTATAATTTCAAACAGCAGTTTTAGAGTTGAATTTGTGCCATTGAAAGTTTTAGCTTGATGAAAAAATGGTTTAAAATGAAGTAATGAGTTTCCATGATTCCGTGTTAGTTAAGTACTTGATATGCCCTCCCAAAGCTTCCCCAAAAAATGCCCAAGAAAAGGTACAAAAAAGACAACACCAGAAAACAAAGAGAAGCCTGTATGCTGTGATCTAGTGTGAATTTCTACTAAAGAGAATTTCTGCTAACACAAACACTGATGAATGTGCCCTCAGTGATGAAATTAGGAAAAGCTTTTGATCACTCCTTTTTTCTGCTCTCCTGAATTTGAGATAACTTTAATTAGAAAAACAGGTGCTTGCCCGTCTTTGCAAGGGGACTGTTTTTCTGTGGTAGGCAGTGTTGTATAACTGGTCCCACATCTGTCTCATCGTTTCTCCTTTTACATCCTTTGAAAACTAAAACTCCAAGTATGCAACACAATCAGGAATGGAAATAGCTGTGTGGGTTCACATTGCAAGTATTCATTGTTTCAATCCAGGGGTTTTCTATTGGGTATCTGGGAGTGTAGGTGCATACATTTGTGCTCATATTTTCTGAACATTCCTCTACTTTATTTCTATGGACCTAACCTGAAAAAGAAAGGTATGGAAAATACACTAATATCTACTGTCGTGATCATTGCTATAGCATTTATAATTCTCCAAGCATTTATAATTACCTGGGCTACACTTTTCAGACCTTCTTTGAGGTAATGTTGATGTTAGGATATAGCAAATTTTTTAGACTCTAACACAATACTAAAGTGTTGGAATTGCTAATGCATATTTTATAATTCTAGGAGTTTATGAGATCACATTTGGTGCCTATAATCCCTGGGGTGCAATTTGGAGAAGAAAAAATGGAATCTAACCAAGGGCAATGTAGAAGTTCTGGAGAAGTAAATAGAGGATTTACGATTATTATGGTCAAGGATCTTAAAATTCAAACTCAAATTTTATGCCACTAAACATATATACATAGAATAATAATTTTTAAAGTTAATTATTTTTGTATAGTAGAAGGGAAAATGGAAAGAAAAATTTGCCCTAAAACTGTTGTCTAATTTTTTAAAAGTAACATTTATTTTTCTTTCAATACTATAACACAGTTAATATTATATAGTACTTATAATGTGTCAGACATCATTCTAAATACTTGATGTACATTAACCATTTTCATTTTCCCAACTCCTCAGGTAGGTATTATTAATCCTACTTATAAATGGAAAAATTAAGTCATAGAGAATTTAATTAACATGTATGTACCTGGTATTCTTATATCTTTTCTAATTCTTTTATCCTCATATATAAGGATAAAATCTCTTTATATCTTACGCAATTTTATTTCCTTTTATTATATTCTGCTTTTGAAGATAGGTAGTAGTTCTCCTTCAACTTCTTCAAAAATATAATTAATCTATATTTTTCTAATTATCAAAATAAGAAATGAAATGGTATCTTTAGATTTTCTTCTATATATGAATGAAGAAGTAACATTTCATTTTCTCATCTCCATTTCTAGTCTTTGGTAATATAATCTGGAAAACTCCAGATTAAATTGTTTTTATATTATATAATCTTTTTTTCTGTCAGGATTACAATTTGACAACTATATTCCATTTTGTAACAAAGTTTATAATTTAGATTTATTTCAAAATATTTTCAATGTTTATTGCCAATTCTTTTACATCTTCCCATTTTTCCCTTTAATTTTGATTTGTCTCTTAATCTTAAAGGTTATTGTTTGCTTGCTTTCTTGTTTTTTAAGAGGATAAGGCGAGTGGAGACCCACAAACATGAGATTTTCTTTTGATTATCTTCACATCCATTTGAGTGAATTTTTAAAATCTGAGTTGGAGCATTTCTCTCCTAAAAACTCTGAAGCTCTTACTCCATTGCGTTCTAAAACTAGTGCTGGAAAAGAAAAGCCTGAGGCCAGCTTCGTTCCTTTATGCACGACATGTTTGTACATGTCCCTGAAAGGTTTTTTCTTTATCCATATAATTCTAAAATTTTTTCAGAATATGTCTGTGCATGTATCCTTTTTTCAAAAGGAAGCAGGAAGGACTTAACCTTGGCAATCAAATAACATAGATTGAATGTCAAACTCTGCTACTTGAGTTGAGACCTTTAAGTGACCTCAGACGACCCTCACTAAGCCTCAATTTCCTCAACATAAAGTGAAATAATGACTTCACTGTTTAGGTTTGTTGTTAAGGTTCAATGAAAGCATGGATGTAAAATGCATAGCACAGTAAGTGCATATGCATAGCACATAGTAAGTGACAATTATTACTGTCATTAGTCTTGTCTGGAACATGATTCACCCTTTCAATCTTTGTACTAATGCAAAAGTCAAAGCAGACTCAGGAATCATAGACCTTACTCCTCATCAAATTTTCCTAATAATTCAACGGATAGAGGCAAACACCAGGTAGAAACAAAGCATTCCTTGTCCTGGAGGAGCCTGAAATCAAAAGCTTGCAAAAATTTGCAAAAATGTCTTTTTTTTTTTTTAAACAATTTGGGCGTGGGTTTTAGTTTTAGATTAACCAATGCATTTTGAACAATGTGCATGGAAATTTTATACACAAAGAGAGCCATTCTGGTTTTGAAGGACCGTTTCATTTATATTCCATCAACTACACATGGATAAGAAAATGCTTATATGACTATCCGTTATTCTCTAGCTATGTTTGTTAAATCTGGACATTCCAGCTCTATTCAAAATAAGCAACCTAGACAGACAGGTATATCCTGTTGAAAACATCCTATAGCTAGAGATTACTCAGAAAAAATGTTTACAGTGAGGTCTGATTGTGGCCATTTATTCCTTTGGGTAGAGAAGGAGTCAACTCTTTTCTTCCTAACTTTCATACTCCAGTGTTTTTCAACTCAGAAAACTGTTCCTAAGATAGGTCTTTAATTATGGCTTCTGTCTCAAGTTTTCTTCTTTAGAAAGAACATCAATAATTCTTCTGTCCAAGTCTCTTTCTTTATTGTCCATAACTATCATTTTTAAAAATCATATTTTTTCATTTCTTTTCCTTCATTTTTTAATAGTGTAAATGTTACCTCCAAAAGTAGATTTAAAGATTATTATATATTTGGGTTCATATATTTTCTTATCTCACTCATCTCGTGTTCATCTCATCCTGTTCTCTTCTACCTTAGACTGTTCTTATATTTTTTTTCTATGAGAGTTTTTCTATGATACATTTTTTTATGGTAAGAGTCTTATTTTTTTTATACTCTGCTAAACCAGCTAGCAGATTTCTAGAATTACTTTTTCTGGATCTTAAATTAGATTGTGTTCAGAGGTTTCTTCTTACACTGAGTATACGATTCCTTTTTCTTTGTTCCACAGCATTTTTAAAATCAGCTTTATGCTTTTTTCCCTACTTACTTATATTTGAATAAGAGATATGTCTACCAACACATATGGTAAGTGGATGGTCTTTGATCTCATTCTTTGTCCCCTTGAATCTGGTTATACTCCATTTCCAGATAGCAGAATCTAACACTCTTTCATTTAGTGTGGCTTGGCTGCACTGAGATACTATAGCTTTCTACCCCCACTGCCAGGATCTCTAGTAACTAAACAGATGATATTATAAAAATCTATAATTTCCTGTATACTTTTTTCCCAGGATTTATCTTTCTCCAGCTCCACCTACTGTCCTTTACCTGATGGCATTACCTGATTTTGCTGCCCTAAACCCCTCCCTCCATTCCCCACTTCATGCTGACATGATTAATGGGAGTTATAGTTGCTGATAATGTAGAAAAAGTAGAATAAACAGGAGATAGAGAACAACATTCTGATTATCATCTATCTATCTATCTATCTATCTATCTATTATCTATCTATCTATCTATCTATCTATCTATCTATCTATCTATCATTCCTGTAATATAGATGGTTATACTTTCCGTGTTCTAGTTGGTAAAGACCTTGATTTTCTTAATAAGGAAAGAAAAGTGGTTAAAAGCTAAACAAAAATCTCTTACTTTCTGTGAAAGTACTTTCTTGGGTTCTGATGCTAGGAAATAAAAGATATGGCATCTGCTGCCTTGCTATCTTTTTGATCACTTGTTTTTGGTAAAGCCAGCTACCTGTGTATAACACACTCATGCAGCCCTGCGAGGAAACCCACACTGAGAGGAACCAAGTCTTCCCACCAGCAACTAGCATCAATATTATAATGGTGTGATTGAACTACTTTTGAAGTAATTTTTCCATCTCTAGTCCAGTTTAGTTTAGACTTCATAAGGTAACTGTAGGTTCATCTGACATCTTAACTACTTATGAGAGACCTCATGTCAGAATCTCCCAGATGATTCATTCCTAAATTCTTGACCTACAGAAACTGTGAGAAATAACAAATGTTTATTTTCTTTATTTTACTTAAATTTTAAAATTGAGATAAAATTCATATTCTATATAATTCACCATTTTCAAATGCACAGTTCAGTGATATTTAGTATATTCACGATGTTGTCCAACCATCAGCACTACCTAATTCCAGAATACTTCCATCACTCCCAAAATAAATCCTGTACCTCCTAATTCTTCCCTCTTATCCCCTGACAACCAGTAATTTATTTTCTGTCTTTCTGGATTTGCCTTTTCTGGACATTCCATGTAAAATGGAATCACACATTATGTGACCTTTTGGGTCTATCTTCTTTTATTTAGAATAATATTTTTAAGCTTTATCATGTTGTAGCATGTATCAGCACTTCTTTCCTTTTTATGGCTGAATAATATTCTATTGTATGGACGTACCTTACTTTGTGCATCCATTCATCATCAGATGATCCATGTGATCATTTAAGTTGTTTCCACCTTTTAGCTACTACAAATCATGCTGCTATGGACATTTGTGTACAGGCTTTTGTGTGAACACATATTTTCAATTCTCTCAGGTATATACCTAAGAGTAGAATTGCTGGGTCATATGGTAATTCTACCTTTAACTTTTTGAGAATAAATATTAATGGATGTGTTAAACTTCTAAAGATTTGGGGCAGTTTCTTATGCAGGAATAGATAACAATTGCCCTTCTTTTAGTACATAGAATAATTGACATGGCATGAGTTTTTTTCATGGCACGGTCTCTTCAAGATTCTGAGAATAGATTGACTTTCGGTCAAGTATTCAGTATTGTTTCGATTTTTTTTTAACCGTTTTTTTGTATGTGATTTTCTAAGAATTTTTGTTGAAATTTGGGCTAGGCCATGAAAGAGGTTGTGTATTAGTATCTATTATTGCATATCAAATTAATACAAATTTAGTGGCTTGAAACTATATACATTCATTGTCTCACAGCTTCTGTGAATCAGAGCTTGACCTAGCTGGGTCCTCTGCTCAGGATCTAACCAGGGTGTCATCAGGCTGCCTTCTCAGCTGGAAGCTTATTTAGGAAAGACACTGCTTCCAAGCTCACTTGAACTTTTGGCAGAATTCCTTTCCTTGCAGTTATAGGACTAAGGGCTCCTACTTCTTGTTGGCTTTTGCCTGGAAGGTAGGTGCCCATACTACTTAGTGGCTACTTTCACTCTCTTTTCACATGGGCTCCCCAACATGGCCATTTATTTCACCATGGCAAGCAGGCAGAGTCCTTTTTTTTTTTTTTAAGATTTTATTTATTTATTTCACAGAGGGAGAGAGATCACAAGGAGGCAGAGAGGCAGGCAGAGAGAGAGGGGGAAGCAGGCTCCCCGCTGAGCAGGGAGCCCAATGCGGGCCTCAATCCCAGGACCCTGAGATCATGACCTGAGCCGAAAGCAGAGGCTTTATCCCACTGAGCCACCCAGGCGCCCAAGCAGGCAGAGTCTTTAGAATGAGTGTCCTAGCAAGATAATCTTAAAAAATATAATCTAGTCCCTAAAGTGACATCCCATCACCTTTGTTAATATTCTGTTGTTTAGAAGCCAGTTGCAGGTCCTGCTCACACTTAGTGGGAGAGGATTATCTAACGGTGTGAACTCCAGGAGGCGGGGATCATGGGGTCTGTCTGCCACAGGCTGGAAACCAAATACCATTTTAAATAAGATGTGGAGAAAAGTCTTGGAGATAATCAAATACTTTTCTATTTTACTTTAATGTGTTTCTAAATGACTAAAATTTATTTGCTGGTACTTTTATGATATATTTTTGCTCTCACCTTTTAAAAAAATTCCTTTTCTAACATTGCTCTAGCTCAAACTTGGAAAAACGAATTGCAATCTAGATGTAGTTTTAATGATTCTGTTGTCTCCATATAGTCTTGAAAACTTTATGAGGCAATGTAGGATAAGGCTTACAAACATGGGCTTCAGAGTTAGGGAAAGGGAAGCCTGGGTTCAAAGTCTGGCTCTGCTGTTTGTTAGCTGTGTCACTCTGGGCAGATTAATTAACCTTTTTTCCTCAATTTCTTCATCCATAACATAGGAATAATAATAATATCGACTCCATGGGGTTATGATTATTCAAGGACAGACGCATGTATAGTGTTTAACATACCACCTTATAGATTCTAAGCACTCTATCAATGCAAACTTTTAACATTAATGACAATAATGATGATTATTGTTGACCTAAAGAGGAGAGATTTGAGAAGGAGGGAAGAATAAACAGTTTGGCTCAAAGGACAAATATGGTAAGGATGCAACAGATTTAGCAACTGTAAGGTTATTGCTGGTCCAGTGGACAGGGCTGAGGCTATAGCTGTGCTGCTGTGCAGGTGTGCAGGGAATAGGAAGTTAGGAAGAGAACGTGAAAGGAAAGGGTATTGACTCTGGCAGGAGAAACTCTGAAGGAGGGATAAGCAGGCAATATGTACTCTATGCCCTTTGTACATGCAATAGTTAACAAGGTGTCACCTTTAAAAGACAGTCTATCGAGCAACTTCTTGAACCTGTCCTGGAGATTCAGTCTTTTCCCTCTTTGGTTTAGTGCATTTCTAACCCTATTGTATAGGAAAATTTTAAAAATCCAAACTTCTGTTTCTGGCTTCTCTGTAGTTTGCTAAATTACAACTTTAAATATTTAAAGGTCTCTAGCATATAGAGCAAGCTGATACAATAAATGAAAAGAAGAAGAAGAAGAAGAAGAAGCAGCAGCAGCTGATCTGTAAGAGGCAGAGGATATTAGTAAAGAGTTACATATACCCAGCTGGCATAGAAATGGATGGTGGAGCCTTTGAGCATGGGGGCAGGGGGATCAAATACAAGCCAAAGACAGTGGATTTAGAGGTTTTAATGTTCCATACTAAATTGCAGACCTATTTGGCACATGACCCACTATTAATATGGACAAAATGCAAAAGCTGATGTTTATGTTTTTCCTGAGCTAGTCAGAGGATTTATCTGTGCAGTAATAAGCTGTCCAAGCTGGAACAGTAGGGAAGATGCTTGAGTTTATAATTTATTATTATTCCACTTACCATTGTCCTTTGTGCCAACAGCCACACTTTACACAAGATCTTTCTGAATTATTTCAGTTCATCAGCCAGAAGGAAGAATAATTCCTCAAGGTAAGGGCCATGAGCCCAATGCTGTGCCTTTACCTTAAATGGACACTGGAAATAGCCCGTGCTGCAGTGTCTAGTCATTTATAGAGCCAAGGAGATTCTTAGTTCTTCCCCTGGGGGGTGCTAATGGAAACTTCAAAAAAGTGTTGCCAGGAGGAAGTAAAAAAGTCTGGACTAGAATCACAAAGTCCACTAATAAAGCCTCATTCCATTACTATTGTGGGAACTTAGGGCTCCTCATGCCCTGTCTAAGCCCCATTTTCTCAGCTGTGAAATGGGGTAGTTATGTCACTCCCATCGATTCTTGTACAAATGAGATGAAATGCTGGGTGTCTGCATTTTTGAAGGTTTAATACATTTTTCCTGTATTTGGATTCCTAGCACATCTCAACTTTCTATTCAGTGAATATTTGGAGTTCTTCATATGACCTGTGAAATAACCTCTAAGTTCCACTCCCAAAATGCGGGAGCAGTGAGTTACCTGTTCACAGTAACTGCCAGAGCTGTAGGGCAGACCATGAATGGGGAAGTGTGGTGAAGTGACATGGAAGTCAGAACACTTAACTGGGTCTCTAACCCCTTGAGTGACCTTGAAAATGATCTAGAGTCTCTGAGCCTGCTTTCTGATTTATAAATTATGCCTGCAGGGAAGGTGGTGGTGGAGAATAAACATCTAAGTTTTTTCCTGTCTTGAATATTCCTGATCTAGATCAGAAAGTTCATACTGGGTTATTGAGTCATACTATTACTCATGGTAATTCATTAAGAAGCATTATCATCAAAAAAAACCCCAAAAAACAAAAAACAAACAAAAAGAAAAAGAAGCATTATCATCAGCCATTATTATTACCAGGAACTCTAAATGATTCCCTTGGAAGAATTTAGCAGATAATGAAATCATTTGCAATAAGTAAGTTTGCTATCTAAAATGTGGTGCCATACTATGAAGAAGAGAATTTGTTTTATTATAATCGAAATGTATTTTTAAAAAAGTGATTATCATTCAGGTCCTGAATTGTATGTGCATGAATATTTGTTGATTTAGCAAATAAATAGATTCTTTCACTCTATACAAGCAGTGTAGGCAATAGGGTCAAACATGAGCAGGAACTATATGGACATTAGAGGAAACATGGAAGGGGCTCTATTCTGATCACTTGCCATCCTGTGATACTGTTCGGCGCTGCTGTCCTAAAATATACCTTTGCCTACAAGGATCCTGCAGGCTAATTTCAGCAGCTGGGAACCTGCCCAGGCTGTCATTGGCTTTAAGGTATGCTGCCCCAGGCGGTCACCAGCAGGCATCTGTCTCCAAATCTAGGGGGAGCTTGCAGCGGCATGACCCCAGCCCCAGAAGGGAGCTTAGTGGAGACTGATAAGTCGGAGTTACAGATCCAAATAGTTTTGTTAGAATAAATGTGGGACTTGTTTAAAAGTTGTATGTATGACCTTGACCACACAGGGATTAGTGCTAATCTCATTCAGAACCAACTATTGACACAGATGAGCAGGCATATTACACATAAGGGGTCCCTATGCTCTGAGTTGCTCAGAGCTTCTGCTCTATCAAGGGGTCCTCCTACATGGCCATTAATTTCATGGGCTTTGCAGTCAGCCAGACCCAGATTCAATTCCTACTGCTACTTCCTAGCTGTATGACTTTGACAGGCTTTCTTTCCTGTAAAATGAATATAAAAACAGTTTTTACTTCACTTACGGCAAATGCGTGAGTTAAAGGAGATAAGGCATAGTCTATGCTTTGTAAAGTGCTTTTCATGTTGTAAGCCCTGAAATATTCTACCTATTTATTATCATTCCATTACTGTTATCAATAATAAAAATTCAGGCTCAAAGAAAGTTGCTCCAGGTCAGACAACTAACAGCTGCCAGGGTGAAGGTGAGCACCCAGATCTATCTGTCTGTGGTTGTAACAACACTGCTGCAAAAGGGAAATGAGCAGGGTTACTCTAAAAGCAGCAAAGACAGAACTTGCTGACAAATGCTGTGTGGACAGCCAATTCTGGGCAGGATCTTGTCACTCAGGGACAGAAGGAAGTGCGAGTCAGTCAAAGCTACAATAGTCATTCCAACTGTCTTCCCCACAAGCTACAGAAAGACCTAAGCCTGGGCCTCCAGGGCACTCCCCAAACCAGGCAAGTTAACCTACTTGTGAACTGGGGTTAAAATTTAACAAAATGAATACCAAGCAGTGCAACAAGTATAACTTCTTTTATATAGTTCTCTTTCGTCTTCCTCTATGCTGCTGTCATACCCCATGTGCACGCGGCGTACTCCGGGAGGCAATTGCCTTCCAGATCCCACACTGGGAGTGGGGCACAAATATCTCTGGTTTTCCTTTTCCCAAACGTTCTAGTTTTCTACAGTTTTCTTTAGCACAGCCTTTAAGGTATCACCCAGAAGCAAAGGTGTGAAGGGGGATCCAGGGCCCATGCATCTGACCTCTTGCTATTCTTTTCTTCTTTTGGTAAGATACTTTTTATTTGCTCTTCCTGTCTTATAGGAACTTGCCTTGGGTTCACTTCTGAGTCCACTCTGCCCATGGCTTAGAGGAAAACTATTTTCAGACATGTAAGCATTGCTTCTTTTATGTAAAAAAGGATATTTTAGAATTTATAAATTTTTTTTTCTCTCTGCAACATCTGGTTTTCAAGTCTCTCTTGCTATGGAATTAAAAAAAAAGACATTTCAAGATATACTACAAAACTGTGGTCATCAAAACAGTATGATGCTAGTATAAAAATAGATACATAGACAAATGGAACAGAATAGAGAGCCCAGAAATAAACCCACACTTATATGGTCAATTAATCTATGACAAAGGAGGCAAGAATATACAATGGGAAAAAGAGTCTCTTCAACAAATGGTGCTGGAAAATCTGGACAGCTACATGTTACTTGTAAAGTACAAGTTTCATTTATCTGGAGAAGAAAAGTGATCTGGAAGGGCTCTTCCAGCTCTAACAGGCTGTGCTTTAGTCAGAGGTGTTTTTTTCCTTCAATAGCTTCGTGTGGAGCCAGGTGAATGGTCTTGCTGGAATCCTCTGTTGTATAAATTGTTGGGATGAGATAGATTGCTATCATTTGGCAGTTTTCTAGTTTCAGTCTTTGAAAACTGCTAAGACACATTCCCACCAGTCTTTTATACGAAAACAGCCAACATTTATTGAAATATTATCACATGCCAACACTATGTTAAGCATTTTATAGACTTTCTGTTTGATCCTAATAACAATCCTAATGAAGTAGATATCTTTTTATCCATAGTTGATAGAAGAAGAAACTGAGGATTAGAGAATAAAGTAATTTGTCAAGATAACAAACTAGTAATGAGTAGGACTAAAGTTCTAATGGTCGGTCTGTGTGGCTCAAAACCAGGTTCTCAACCTTCAAGTTATCTATTTTATGCAACAGTTCCTTGGGTGGGGCCTATCAGTCAAGGATCCAAGACCCTGAACAATGGAGCTTATCAAAGTACTCTAGTCATTGTGATATTTTAGAAATGCTAAGCAATCCTTGGGAATGAGCAATATTGTCTCCAGAATAAGCCAATGCTGTAAAGCTGTGACTTAAAAGAAAGTGAGTCCTATGAGCAGGTACCATTTTCTGACAAGACCTCTAAATGCATGGTATTAAACAGAGACGGCTAATAAATTTTGTGTCGCTTCCCATCCACACACCCCACTGTGATTTATTTGTTCTTCATGAAGGTACATTTATTTGGAAACCTCTCCTGTGTTTTTGGTTAGTACAAGAGCTACAAAATGGAAATGCCTCTCATGGTTCTTTGATCCTACTAGAGGGATAGCCACAGGTTTCTTGTTGCCAGAGGACTTTGAGGCTGGTTGGGGGTTTTGTTTTGTTTGTTTGTTTTGTTTGCTTTTCTCCTTTAGGCTTTTAGTCACACACCTAGAGCTTAGAATTGAATTTGAACTACAGCACACCATAGAACAGTCTGCAAGAGCTCCGCTGGGAGCCACCTGGCAAAGGATGTGTCTGGTCCCTGGTTCTTCGCAGTTAAGTCTGATGCTGCTACACAAACCAGTTCCTGCCATGGGCCGATGAGAGGACATCAGTCACTTTTCAGTGACTCTTGTTCCTAAGTGGCTGTTTTGGAAGGGAGCCCTTTGCAATTAGAAGAAATACTATTTTACATAGCCACTTATTTGGCCATTGCTATAAGGAAAATTTCCACTAACGGTAAGAAACCATTCCAAAGATTTTACGAGATGGGTATAGCTAAACTTGAATAATCAAAAGTGTAAAGTAACAAGGCATAATCACTACCATTTATGGAGAATTTTGTGGGAGCTTTGCATATTATCTAAGTAAATTCTTTCACCAAGCTTGGGTGATATTATTTCCATCATGGGGATGATATGTAGAGAGTTTAAGAGACTCATCCAAAGTTGCCATTCCAGGGGCACCTGGGTGGCTCAGTAGGTTAAAGCCTCTGCCTTCTGCCCAGGTCATGATCTCAGGGTCCTGGGATCAATCCTCCTCTCTCTCTGCCTGCCTCTCTGCCTATTTGTGATCTCTCTCTCCATGTCAAATAAATAAATACAATCTTTATAAAAAAAACAAAAACAAAAACAAAGTTGCCATTCCTGTAAACTAGGAGAGTTGAACTAGAACCTGGGTCTCTCAGATTCTAGTCAGTGTTTTAGGCAACTATTCGAAGTACCTACAAATAAGTTAAAACCTTCTTTTATGTGAACTCCAGAAACTTGGAACCATGTTCCTCTGTTTNAAATCTTTATAAAAAAAACAAAAACAAAAACAAAGTTGCCATTCCTGTAAACTAGGAGAGCTGAACTAGAACCTGCAAATAAGTTAAAACCTTCTTTTATGTGAACTCCAGAAACTTGGAACCATGTTCCTCTGTTTAGGGTGGGATTGGCGCTTAAAATTTTCATTCCCTGAATTTGTAGCATAGACATTTTATATCGAATAGTTAAATTATTTAAAAAGAATAAACATTTGTAAAACACTTCAAAAGTGCTCATTAACAAATTTGATAGAAAATATGGGATCATGAAACCTCACGTTAGAAAGGGTCTCAGAAATAATGGATCCTTCTCTCCTTTATTCTCACATCTCTCATCATCCTCACTAGCTCACTTAAACAGTCTTTTTCTTGGGCACCTAGGTGGCTCAGTGTGTTAAAACCTCTGCCTTCGGCTCAGGTCATGATCTCAGGGTCCTGGGATCAAGGCCTGAATTGGGCTCCCTGCTCAGTGGGGAGCCTGCTTCCTCCTCTCTCTCTGCCTGCCTCTCTGCCTGCTTGTAATCTCTCTCTCTGTCAAATAAATAAATAAAATCTTTAAAAAAACAAAAAACAGTCTTTTTCTTGGCAGGAAACTCTTAGTTTATAAAGCTCTATGCCTTTAAGACATTTCACAACTCGGACACCTTCTCCATTCAGCTTCTACTTCCTTCAAAATGAAACCAAATGGTGTGGGTTAATTCCTATTNCAAAAAACAGTCTTTTTCTTGGCAGGAAACTCTTAGTTTATAAAGCTTTGTGCCTTTAAGACATTTCACAACTCAGACACCTTCTTCTCCATTCAGCTTCTACTTCCTTCAAAATGAAACCAAATGGTGTGGGTTAATTCCTATTGAGTCTCAACACACCTTCCTGGGGAGCAAAGTTGTTTTGGTTTTTTTTTTTAAGGTTTTGTTTTGTTTTGTTTTTAATTTGACACAGACAGAGAGGAAGAGAGCAGGCACAAGCAGGGGGAGTGGCAGGCAGGGGAGAAGCAGGCTCCCTGCTGAGCAAGGAGCCTGATGCAGCTCTAAATCCCAGGACCCTGAGACCATGACCAGAGCTGAAGGCAGCTGCCCAACTGACTGAGCCACCCAGGTACCCTATGCAATAAGGATGCCTTAAATCCTTCTGCATTTACTTTCCTCTGGAGAACTTGTACTATTTCCTTATTTGTTTATTCTTCCAACTTCTTTGGAGCTGTACTGTCCAATAAGATCACCATTAGCTACATCAGGCTAACAAACACTTGAAACATGGCTAGTCAGAATTGAAAGGAGCTGTATGTGTAAAATATACACTAGATTCTAGGGGTGCCTGGGTGGTACAGTTGGTTAAGCCCCCAACTCTTGGCTTCAGTTCAGGTCCTGATCTCAGAGCCTTGAGATCAAGCCCTGCATCAGCCTTCGGGTTTGGGTAGGGTCTGTTTGAGATTCTCTCTTCCTCTCCCTTTGAACCTGCCCCTTATGCTCTCGCTCTCTCTCTCTCTCTCTCTCTCTCTCTCTAAATAAATAAATAAATAAATCTTTAAAAAAAACCTCTAGATTCTTAAGACTTAGTACCCCCCCAAAAAAGAAAGATATATGTCATTAATAAATTTTCGTATTGATTACATGTTAAAATAACATTTCAGATACATTGGGTTAAAATATATTATTAATTTCACCTTCTTCTTTTAATTTTTTTAAAGATGGCTACTAGAAACTGACTAGAAATGACATAAGTCACTCACATTTTGTTCCTATTGAACAGTGCTGGATAAGAGCATAGATTAAATAGCAAAGGAAGTGTAACTAGAGGTATTGATTGGACCCTGAGCTTGAAAGTCCTTTAAAGAACATTTATGAATCACTCTGAGTGTGCCCAGTATTGCCCACAGCTTACACAAATACACAGTGTCTTTACTCAAGATTCATGTCTTCTGTATTGTATGGTAAATATAACAAAATGTCAATATCCACAATTGTTTCGCCTGTCACCTTTTCTAGTTCTTTGCTTGCTGTGTTCTATGAAGTAGTTAAACAGTTAGGAAAAGCTGGAAAGAATGGAAGTGAAGAAGGAAGAGGGCACAGTTCTGCAAGGAAATTAGGAGACAATTGTAATTTCCATCTAAAAGTGATGAAAGTGAAGGCACCAAGCCATTAACCCAGGGTGTGCTCTCTGGCAGGCCTTTGGCAAGCAGGGTAACACCAACTTAAGTGGGTCACAGCCTGATTGTTAATTTCCATTCATGGGGTTTGTTTCATTTTCTGGTGTCTCAGTTAGCTCCAAGATGGTGCTTTAAATAGTTGTGAAGGCTACTGTAGAGGTAGTCAAAGTTTCCAAAGGGGTTATCATTAACTTCCTTTGTCAGTATTTCTCCACTTTGTGATGAGTCTTCAGCAGAATCTGAGCTATTCTCCTGGAATCCAACCAGCAAGCTGTTATCAGAATTCTCCAGCTTCTCCTGGATACCATTGCCAACAAACTGGAGAGAATTGTGTGGGAGGAAATGCCAGCCTTGCTGAGTCAGGCAACTTCTTCAACCCAAAGTTGACTGGTAATTATCGTGACTGCATTCCAAGGACCACGGGAGGCTCCACTGGATTCGCTCAGTATGGGGAAGGGCACTGTCCAGGGTAGTGAAATATTCCAACTCCATGCAGAGAAGCATCGGCAGATTTGAGCCAGCAAAGTTAGGATATGTGCAGGCAGCAGGTGTTGTTACTAACTCTCTTAATTCTGGGGTTCCTTTGGTGCGATTAGATTATGGATAAGAGAGAGAATGAAAGTTGAGGGTTGATAAAGACTGCTACCCCCAAGCTCACGTTTGCAATTCAGATCCAGTCTGGATGAGGGTGAGTGGTTCAGCTGAAATAGTCCCCAGAGTGACTCTACTTTGAAAGTTTAGTTGAAACAGAGCTTTGGAGTCAAACAAATAGTAGCTGAGTGGTGATTCTGCAAGTTAACATTTGTATGGTCTTGACTAAATCACTTCACCCCTCTGAGTTTCCATTTTCTCATCCATAAGGTAGGCATATACTATCTCCCTCCTAGGGTCGTTGTCAGGCTAACTTGAAATGTATATATAAAAACACTTGGCATCTAGCAAGAATGCAATGAATCATCCTGACCTTTCCCCTGTAGTGTGTTTTATTATTAAAGCCTTAATATAAATATCTCCCTCGTGAAATCAAATTCTAACCTTTGGCAATGATCATACTTCCTTAGCTTTTTTGTTTTTTTTAAGCTACTTGACTTTGGAGATTGTCCATTTCTAATGATGACGATGATAGTGATCAATAGTAATTTTTTATTCAGCACCTACCCAAGGTTTAGCCCTGTGTTAAGTGCTTTTCATATATTATGTTGTCAAATCATCATAATAATCCTGTGAGGTAGGTATTCTTATCCCCATTTATAGGTGAGGAATGAGGTTAAGAAAGAATGAGTGGCTTACTTTAAGGTTATGAAACTAGCTGGTAGAAGATGTGGGATTTAAATCTATGTGTGATGGTCTCCAACATTACCATTCTTAAACACTGTTTTATTGTAATCATGCTATTAGTTTGCCTTATTTTTCTTCAAACTAAAAGACTTTCTGTGTCCATAAAGGTATCAAAACAGGCTTTAAAAAGGAACCATTCCCAATTTTAAATATCTTAAGTAGCTTAAACATATCTAATATTTTATTGAAACAAAAATTTTAATTGAAAGACAATTGGGACCTTGGTGCTATAGCACCAAGAACCGTAAGGTACCTTGGAATAAACCTAACCAAAGAGGTAAAGGATCTGTACTACAGATCTACAGAAGGAACTACAGAACACTCATGAAAGAAACTGAAGAAGACACAAAAAGATGGAAAAACATTCCATGCTCATGGATTAGAAGAATAAACATTATTAAAATGTTTATACTGCCCAGGGCAATCTATACTCTCAATGCCATCCTGATCAAAATACCAGTGGCATTTTTCAAAGTGCTGGAACAAACAATCCTAAAATTTGTATGGAACCAGAAAAGACCCCAGATCACTAAGGCAATGTTGAAAAAGAAAAACAAAGCTAGGAGCATCACATTGCCTGATTTCAAGCTTTAGTACAAAGCTGTGATCACCAAAACAATATGGTACTGGCAAAAAACAGACATATATACCAATGGAACAGTGTAGAGAGCCCAGATATGGACCCTCAACTCTATGGTCAAATAATCTTTGACAATGTAGGAAAAAAATATCCAGTGGAAAAAAGACAGTCTCTTCAATAAATGGTGCTGGGAAAATTGGACACCTATATAGAGAAGAATGAAGCTTGACCATTCTCTTACACCATACACAAAGATAAACTCAAAATGGATGAAAGATCTCAATGTGAGACAGGAATCCATCAAAATCCTAGAGGAGAATGTCAGCAGTAACCTCTTTGAAATCGGCCACAGCAACTTCTTTCAAGACACGTCTCCAAAGGCAAAGGAAACAAAAGCAAAAATGAACTTTTGGGACTTCATCAAGATAAAAAGCTTCTGCACAGCAAAGGAAATAGTCAACAAAACAAAGAGGCAACCCACGGAATGGGAGAAGATATTCGCAAATGACACTACAGACAAAGGGCTGATATCCAAGATCTATAAAGAACTCCTCAAACTCAACACACAAAAAACAGATAATCATGTCAAAAAATGGGCAGAAGACATGAACAGATGCTTCTCCAAAGAAGACATACAAATGGCCAACAGACACATGAAAAAATGTTCATCATCATTAGCCATTAGGGGAATTCAAATCAAAACCACACTGCGATACCACCTTACACCAGTTAGAATGGTCAAAATTAACAGGACAGGAAACAACAAATGTTGGCAAGGATGTGGAGAAAGGGGACCCTCTTACACTGTTAGTGGGAGTGCAAGTTGGTGCAGCCACTTTGGAAAACAGTGTGGAGATTCCTCAAAAAATTAAAAATAGAGCTATCCTATGACCCTGCAATTGCACTACTGGGTATTTACCCCAAAGATACAGATGTAGTGAAAAGAAGGGCCATATGTACTCCAATGTTCATAGCAGCAATGTCTGCAATCGCCAAACTGTGGAAAGAGCCAAGATACCCTTCAACAGATGAATGGATAAAGAAGATATGGTCCATATATACAATGGAATATTACACAGCCATCAGAAAGGATGAATACCCAAATTTTGTATCAACATGGACAGGACTGGAGGAGATTATGCTGAGTGAAATAAGTCAAGCAGAGAAAGTCAATTATCACGTGGTTTCACTCATGTGGAACATAAGGAATAACATGGAGGACATTAGGAGAAGGAAAGGAAAAGTGAATTGGGGGAAATCGGAGAGGGAGATGANTGAGAAACAAACTGAGGGTTTTGAAAGGGAGGGGGTGGGGGAATGGGTGAGTCTGGTGGTGGGTATTAAGGAGGGCATGTATTGCATGGAGCACTGGGTATGGTGCATAAACAATGAATCTTGGAACACTGAAAAAATAGAATAAAATAAAATAAATAAAATAAAATAAAGACAATTGGGAACTATTTCTGATGAAGGAAAATTTAGTTTCTTATTCTGTATGGAAATTTAGAGAATAAATACATTCTGTGGGGAAAAGAAAGTTATGTTTAAACCAAAGTTTGAAAGAACTAATTATAGTGACATACAGAATTTAGAAATAATTGTAGTACTCAGTTTTATTATTAATGTTTTCTTATTCAAGAAAATTTTTGAGAAATTGTAGACTTGAAAGCTTGTTTGTGTTCTTTTAAGATTCTAAATGTTACTTTTGTTTTTTATAAGAGCTCAAAAATTATGTAATACCCACCTGCTCCCATATCACAAAATATGAGAATTTTTGATAAGTAAGAGAAATTTGAGGATATGAAAAATAAAAAACAATTAAGAAATTGGAGCACACAAAGCTATTTCTGAGCCAAAGAAATAATGCTTCAAATAAAGGGGAAGCACTTCTATCTGTGGAGATGACAGCATGCAAGGCTGTTATTTGCTGCTTCCCTGAGGATCCTACTAGAATTGTTTTTCTTGGGTTTCTCTCAAAGATCAAATGTCATTCTAAAGCCAGTATTGTCAAATGCCATTTATTGTTTGGATTTACTTTACTAAAGTTTGCCCTTTCCTTCTTAAGTAAAGGTATGTCTTTCTAGGGTATTAAAAGCCCTAATTTAAGTAATACTGAGATTGCCCAGAATAAGTAAAACCTCTTCGAGCAATTGGCTTATCAATGTAATTCACATTAACCACTAAGAGGAGAATTAGTAAATCTCATGTTGGTACAATAAGCTTCCTCTTCTGTGATAAACTTGATAAAAGCTATTTTTTAAAGAAACAGAAGAATCATTTTCCTTTTATCAATCTCATTTACTGAAAGAACCCCTGTCCAGGTCATCAATGACCTGAACACTATTTGAGACCTTCATTTGGTTTGAAACATCAGTTTCTCTTGGTTTTCCTTCTATTCCACTGGCTGGTCAGGTCCTCTTTATCTACTAACTGCTAAGTGTTAAGACACTTCAGTGTTTAGCCTAAAAACTTTTTAATTCTTTGTCTTTATTTACTCTGTAGGTAATGCCATCCTCAGTCTCTTAGCTTTGAAAGCATCTACACACCCACAAATCCCAAATTTATATTTCTAGCCCAAACTTCTTTCCTAAATTACAAGCTCATGGCCAACCATCTACTCACAGTTTCACTCACATATCTAATAAAACCTCTCAAACTTAACCTGTCCCAAATCAAACTCCTGATTCTACATCAACATCATCAGTTGCTCCACTGACAAACCTCCCCTTAAAAGTCTTCTACATCTCAGGAAATGAGATCTCTGTCTTTCCAGTTGCCCAGGCAAATACCTTATTTCATGTCTTCCTCTGTACCCTATATTCATCAGTAAATCCTGTTAGCGTTACCTGCAAAATACTGTGTGTAGGAAATCGCAACACGTTTCACCACTGCCATTGCTATTTTCTTGGTCCATGTTTTCAACATGCTTCACACCCTCACCTGAATATTTCGGTAACTTCCTAATGGGACCCTTTCTTCCTTCTCCTATCCCTATCCCTTCCCCACCACAGTTTATTCTCAACATAGAAGCCAGAAGGATCTATTTAACTTGCAAGAAAGATCAAGTCACCCTTTTGCTCAAAACTTTTAATTGCTCCTCATTCAGAGTAAAATCCCAAAACAGTATGACCTGCAAGATCCTACTTGACATTACCCTCAGCTACCTCTTTGACTCCACATTTTTAGTCTCTTGACCCCTGTTCTCCTTGTATATACTCTGTTCCAGCTACACCCAAAATTTCCTATAACAATTACCTCTCATTTGTCAGAGTTATTTGCCGAAATGTTACCATTTTAGGAAGGTCTTTTTTGACAAATCTTTCCCTCATCCCCGGTATTCCTGTATCCTTTATTCCTCCTCATTTTTCCTCTATAGCACTTTTTACCACCTGACACAATATATATCTGTTCATTTGTTTATTTATTTTTGGACTCCCCCTTAGAATATTAGCCCGTACTTCAGATTCAAGAACTGATAGACTAGAGGATTCCAACTGTACCTCTCATTCAAGACAATCGAAAAAGCTGAAACACACACACACACACACACACACACACACACACACACACACACACACACACATTCTTGCATGCATTAGAGACCTAATGAGATGGTAAGAAATTAGAACAAGGAAATTATTATAGTTCAAAAGGTGAACCAAAGGAGGTTTTACTGATAGTGAAAAGGAAACTGAAAGGCAGAGTTTCACTGAGATCTTGGGAAATGACACACACTATATCCTGGAACTCAAGGGCTGAAATTTGGTTCTGAGGCTTTTTGGCAATCCACTGAAAGCAGCTGAGACACAGAGCTAAGGTTCTGAGACTCAGTTGCATGAAGATTTCAGGATTGGCATTCATTCCCTGCAAGGACAAAAAGGCCCTAATGTAATATCTCTTCTTTTTTTTTTTTTTTTTTTTTTTAAAGTTTTTTTTTTTTTTTTTAACACACAGAGAGAGATA